>CAMAPE010000057.1:7897500-7930000 GCA_945859875.1 Cuscuta europaea
AACTCGGTAAGATCTTTCGAACGAGATATTAAACGCTTTCAACGGTAAAAAATAGAGCATGATATGATCGCATCACATTCGACACGAGTTCGGAGTGAAATCAGAAACATTTGTGAATATATGGTTAATCTTTAACTTTTAAATAATGCATTGTAAATGAAGTTGGAACAATATCTTTAGATCTCCGATCTATCTTTCCAACGAGATATAATACGCTCCAAACGGATAAACACACAGGAAGATATGAGTGTCACAAATACTTAGCCTTATCTCTATGATTTAGCGTTTTCAGCGAAAATAGAGCACTTTTAGCGAAAATACAGTGTACTTTAGTAATTAGGCAATCATCCCTTGATATTTTGAAACCAGCGCCTGAAGACAAGTTTTAGAACTCGGTATGATCTTTCCAACGAGATATTAAATGCTTTCAACGACACAAAATAGAGCAAGATATGATCGCATCAAATTCTACACGAGTTCGGAGTGAAATCAGAAACATTTGTGAATATATGGTTAATCTATAACTTTTAATTAATGCATTGTAAATGAAGGTTGAACAATAGCTTTAGAGCTCCGATATATCTTTCCAATGAGATATAATACGCTCCAAACGGATAAACACACAGCAAGATATGAGTGTCACAAATACTTAGCCTTATCTCTATGATTTAGCGTTTTCAGCGAAAATAGAGCACTTATAGCGTAAATACAGTGTACTTTAGTAATTAGGCAATCATCCCTTGATATTTTGAAACCAGCGCCAGAAGACAAGTTTTAGAACTCGGTAAGATCTTTCCAACGAGATATTAAACGCTTTCAACGGCACAAAATAGAGCAAGATATGATCCCATCAAATTCTACACGAGTTCGGAGTGAAATCAGAAACATTTGTGAATATATGGTTAATCTGTAACTTTTAATTAATGAGTTGTGAATGAAGTTGGAACAATAGCTTCAGAGCCCCGATCTATCTTTCCAACGAGATATAATACGCTCCAAATGGATAAACACACAGCAAGATATGAGTGTCACAAATACTTAGCCTTATCTCTATGATTTAGTGTTTTCAGCGAAAATAGAGCACCTTTAGCGTAAATACAGTGTATTTTAGTAATTAGGTTATCATCCCTTGATATTCTGAAACCAGAGCCTGAAGACAAGTTTTAGAAATCGGTAAGATCTTTCCAACGAGATATTAAACGCTTTGAACGGCACAAAATAGAGCATGATATGATCGCATCACATTCTACACGAGTTCGGAGTGAAATCAGAAACATTTGAGAATATATGGTTAATCTGTAACTTTTAATTAATGCATTGTAAATGAAGTTGGAACAATAGCTTTAGACCTCCGATCTATCTTTCCAACGAGATATAAAACGCTCCAAACGGATAAACACAGCAAGATATGAGTGTCACAAATACTTAGCCTTATCTCTATGATTTAGCGTTTTCAGCGAAAATATAGCACTTTTAGCGTAAATACAGTGCATTTTAGTAATTAGGAAATCATCCCTTGCTATTTTGAAACCAGCGCCTGAAGACAAGTTTTAGAACTTGGTAAGATCTTTCCAACGAGATATTAAACGCTTTCAATGGCACAGAATAGAGCAATATATGATCACATCAAATTCTACACGAGTTCAAAGTGAAATCAGAAACATTTGTTTATATATGGTTAATCTGTAACTTTTAATTAATGCATTGTCAATGAAGTTGGAACAATAGCTTTAGAGCTCAGATCTATCTTTCCAACGAGATATAATACGCCCCAAACGGATAAACACACAGCAGGATATGAGTGTCACAAATACTTAGCCCTATCTCTTTGATTTAGCGTTTTCAGCTAAAATAGAGCACTTTTAGCGTAAATGCAGTGTATTTCAGTAATTAGGCAATAATCACTTGATTTTTTGAAACCAGCGCCTGAAGACAAGTTTTAGAACTAGGTAAGATCTTTCAAACGAGTATTAAACGCTTTCAACGGCACAACAAAGAGCAAGATATGATCGCATCAAATTTTACACGAGTTCGGAGTGAAATCAGAAACATTTGTGAATATATGGTTAATATGTAACTTTTAACTAATGCATTGTAAATGAAGTTGGAACAATAGGTTTAGAGCTCCGATCTATCTTTCCAACGAGATATAATACGCTCCAACGTATAAACACACAGCAAGATATGAGTGTCACAAATACTTAGCCTTATCTCTATGATTTAGCGTTTTCAGCGAAAATAGAGCACTTTTAGCGTAAATACAGTGTATTTTAGTAATTAGGCAATCATCCCTTGATATTTTGAAACCAGCGCCTGAAGACAAGTTTTAGAAAATGGTAAGATCTTTCCAACGAGATATTTAACGCTTTCTACGGCACAAAATAGAGCAAGATATGATCGCATCAAATCTACACGAGTTCGGAGTGAAATCAGAAACATTTGTGAATATATGGTTAATATGTAACTTTTAATTAATGCATTGTAAATGAAGTTGGTACAATTGCTTTAGAGCTCAGATCTATCTTTCCAACGAGATATAATACGCTCCAAACGGATAAACACACAGCAAGATATGAGTGTCACAAATACTTAGCCTTATCTCTATGATTTAGCGTTTTAAGCGAAAATAGAGCACTTTTAGCGTAAATACAGTGTTTTTTAGTAATTAGGGAATAACCTATTGATATTTTGAAACCAGCGCCAGAAGACAAGGTTTAGAACTCGGTAAGATCGTTCCAACGAGATGTTAAACGCTTTCAATGGCAAAAAATAGAGCAAGACATGTTCGCATCAAATTTTACACGAGTTCGGAGTGAAATCAGAAACATTTGTGAATATATGGTTAATATGTAACTTTTAATTAATGAATTGTAAATGAAGTTGGAACAATAAATTTAGAGCTTTGATCTATCCTTCCAACGAGATATAATACGCTCCAAACGGATAAACACACAGCAAGATATGAGTGTCACAAATACTCAGCCTTATCTCTATGAATTAGCGTTTTCAGCGAAAATAGAGCACTTTTAGCGTAAATACAGTGTATTTTAGTAATTAGGCAATCATCCCTTGATATTTTGAAACCAGCACCAGAAGACAAGTTTTAGAACTCGGTAAGATCGTTCCAACGAGATGTTAAACGCTTTCAACGGCAAAAAATAAAGCAAGATATGATCGCATCAAATTCTACATGAGTTCGGAGTGAAATCAGAAACATTTGTGAATATATGGTTAATCTGTAACTTTTAATTAATGCATTGTTAATGAAGTTGGAACAATAGATTTAGAGCTCCGATCTATCTTTCCAACGAGATATAATACGCTCCAAACGGATAAACACACAGCAAGATATGAGTGTCACAAATACTTAGCCTTATCTATATGATTTAGCGTTTTCAGCGAAAATAGAGCACTTTTAGCGTAAATACAGTGTATTTTAGTAATTAGGGAATCATCCTTTGATATTGTGAAAGCAGCGCCTGTATTTTAGTATTTTAGGAATTTTCCCCACACACTAGGGACTCCCAGCTTACTAAGAAGTTGGGGCTGATCCGAGACATCCTTGTCTAAAATTATGACTCCATTGAGAGCACAAAAACAGCCCTCTCTAAGATGTTTACAAATGGGAAATTGTGCTCTTCAAAAGTGTATGACTTGATTTGAGTCAAGGGCACCAAATAGGTGTGGATGCCCTTTAGTTGGAAAGCTTACATACCTCCTAAGTTCTCATTCATTGCATGGCTTGCCTTCCGCAACCGCCTTGCAACGTATGATAATCTTAGCAGGCTTGATGTGATTAACAATTGCCCATTTTGCAAGGGTGAACCGAAGACGGTGCCACACCTTTTCTTTGGTTGTCAATTTACAGGCACAGTTTGGAGCAAACTAAGAGCATGGATTGGAATGCAAAGAGAGATGTCTACCCTGGAAAGCTCAGTCAAGTGGATTAGGAAGGATCATGCAGGCGTGGGGATCAAGGCCAAGGCACTCAGAATTGCATTCATCTATACTATCTACTGGTTAAGGAGAGTTCGAAATACCACTAGATTTGATGATAAGAAGACCCATGAGGAAGATGTTTTTTCCAGGATCCAATACATGGTGTATAAGAACCTATATAGTATTTACCCTCATGAGCTTATTACTTTTTGACATTTGATAGGGTGCGGCTACATGCCTTATTTTGTGTGATTTGGGACTGATTGTATAGCCCACCGGTTTATGGTATATCCCATGTTGGGATAGCAACATTTTTGTCCCCCATATTTTTTGCCTTACTTGTACAGAAACTCTTTTGGATTATATATATAATTACCCTTTATCCAAAACAATTGAAAGCAGCGCCTGAAGACAAGTTTTAGAACTCAGTAAGATCTTTCCAACGAGATATTAAACGCTTTCAACGGCACAAAATAGAGCAAGATATGATCCCAATAAATTCTACACGAGTTCGGAGTGAAATAAGAAAAACATTTGTGAATACATGGTTAATCTGTAACTTTTAATTAATGTAATGTAAATGAAGTTCGAACAATAGCTTTAGAGCTCCGATCTATCTTTCCAACGAGATATAATACGCCCCAAACGGATAAACACACAGCAGGATATGAGTGTCACAAATACTTAGCCTTATCTCTATGATTTAGCGTTTTTAGCGAAAATAGAGCACTTTTAGCGTAAATACAGTGTATTTTAGTAATTAGGCAATAATCCCTTGATATTTTGAAACCAGCGCCTGAAGACAAGTTTTAGAACTCTGTAAGATATTTCCAACGAGATATTAAACGCTTTCAACGGCACAAATTAGAGCAAGATATGATCGCATCAAATCCTACACGAGTTCGGAGTGAAATCAGAAACATTTGTGAATATATGGTTAATATGTAACGTTTAATTAATGCATTGTAAATGACGTTGGAACAATAGCTTTAGAGCTCCGATCTATCTTTCCAACAAGATATCATACGCTCCAAATGGATAAACACACAGCAAGATATGAGTCTCAAAAATACTTAGCCTTATCTATATGATTTAGCGTAAATACAGTGTATTTTAGTAATTAGGCAATCATCCCTTGATATTCTGAAACCAGATCCTGAAGACAAGTTTTATAACTCGGTATGATCTTTCCAACGAGATATTAAACGCTTTCAACGGCACAAAATAGAGCATGATATGATCGCATCACATTCTACACGAGTTCGGAGTGAAATCAGAAATATTTGGGAATATATGGTTAATCTGTAACTTTTAATTAATGAATTGTAAATGAAGATGGAACAATAGCTTTAGATCTCCGATCTATGTTTCGAACGAGATATAATACGCTCCAAACGGATAAACACACAGCAAGATATGAGTGTCACAAATACTTAGCCTTATCTCTATGATTTAGCGTTTTCAGCGAAAATAGAGCACTTTTAGCGTAAATACAGTGTATTTTAGTAATTAGGCAATCATCCCTTTCTATTTTGAAACCAGCGCCTGAAGACAAGTTTTAGAACTTGGTAAGAACTTTCCAACGAGATATTAAACGTTTTCAATGGCACAAAATAAAGCAAGATATGATCGCATCAAATTCTACACGAGTTCGGAGTGAAATCAGAAACATTTGTTTATATATGGTTAATCTGTAACTTTTAATTAATTCATTGTAAATGAAGTTGGAACAATAGCTTTAGAGCTCCGATCTATCTTTCCAACGAGATATAATACGCCCCAAACGGATAAACACACAGCAGGATATGAGTGTTACAAATACTTAGCGTTATCTCTATGATTTAGCGTTTTCAGCTAAAATAGAGCACTTTTAGCGTAAATACAGTGTATTTTAGTAATTAGGCAATAATCCCTTGATTTTTAGAAACCAGAGCCTGAAGACAAGTTTTAGAACTCGGTATGATCTTTCAAACGAGATATTAAACGCTTTCAATGGCACAACAAAGAGCAAGATGTGATCGCATCAAATTCTACACGAGTTCGGAGTGAAATCAGAAACATTTGTGAATATATGGATAATATGTAACTTTTAACTAATGCATTGTAAATGAAGTTGGAACAATAGTTTTAGAGATCCGATCTATCTTTCCAACGAGATATAATACGCTCCAAACGGATAAACACACAGCAAGATATGAGTGTCACAAATACTTAGCCGTATCTCTATGATTTAGCGTTTTCAGCGAAAATAGAGCACTTTTAGCGTAAATACAGTGTATTTTAGTAATTAGGCAATCATCCCTTGATATTTTGAAACCAGCGCCTGAAGACAAGTTTTAGAAAATGGTAAGATCTTTCGAACAAGATATTTAACGCTTTCAACGGCACAAAATAGAGCAAGATATGATCGCATCAAATCTACACGAGTTCGGAGTGAAATCAGAAACATTTGTGAATATATGGTTAATCTGTAACTTTTAATTAATGAATTGTAAATGAAGTTGGAACAATTGATTTAGAGCTCCGATCTATCTTTCCAACGAGATATAATACGCTCCAAACGGATAAACACACAGCAAGATATGAGTGTCACAAATACTTAGCCTTATCTCTATGATTTAGCGTTTTAAGCGAAAATAGAGCACTTTTAGCGTAAATACAGTGTATTTTAGTAATTGGGGAATCATCCATTGATATTTTGAAAACAGCGCCAGAAGACAAGGTTTAGAACTCGGTAAGATCTTTCCGACAATATATTATACGCTTTCAACAGCACAAAATAGAGCACCATATGATCGCATTTAATTTTACACGAGTTCGGAGTGAAATCAGAAACATTTGTGAATATATGGTTAATCTGTAACTTTTAACTAATGAATTGTAAATGAAGTTCGAACAATAAATTTATAGCTCCGATCTATCCTTCCAACAAGATATAATACGCTACGAAGGATAAACACACAGCAAGATATGAGTGTCACAAATACTTAGCCTTATCTCTATGATTTAGCGTTTTCAGAGAAAATAGAGCACTTTTAGCGTAAATACAGTGTATTTTAGTAATTAGGCAATCATCCCTTGATATATTGAAACCAGCGCCTGAAGACAAGTTTTAGAACATGGTAAGATTTTCCAACGAGATATTAAACGCTTTCAACGGCACAAAATAGAGCAAGATATGATCGCATCAAATCTACACGAGTTCGGAGTGAAATCAGAAACATTTGTGAATATATGGTTAATCTGTAACTTTTAATTAATCCATTGTAAATGAAGTTTGAACAATAGCTTTAGAGCTCCGATCTATCTTTCCAACGAGTAATAATACGCTCCAAACGGATAAACACACAGCAAGATATGATTGTCACAAATATTTAGCCTTATCTCTATGATTTAGCGTTTTCAGCGAAAATAGAGCACTTTTAGCGAAAATACAGTGTACTTTAGTAATTAGGCAATCATCCCTTGATATTTTGAAACCAGCGCCTGAAGACAAGTTTTAGAACTAGGTAAGATAA
Source organism: Cuscuta europaea (assembly GCA_945859875.1). Classification (NCBI taxonomy): domain Eukaryota; kingdom Viridiplantae; phylum Streptophyta; class Magnoliopsida; order Solanales; family Convolvulaceae; genus Cuscuta; species Cuscuta europaea. Next base: position 7,904,958 of record CAMAPE010000057.1, read on the forward strand.
GATAAGATAGAACAAGTTGAGAGCGTCTCTCTCTACCTCCCGCGAGGTATTCTTGTTCGCATTTACGAATTTCCGAGCGTTTCTTCTCCATTCTTCTTGATTTCTTCTTGATTCGAGCTTGGATTTTAGTTGGAATACATCAAGGTTCATCCAGGTGTATTACCTCTGAAATTTGGAGCTCGGTTTTGAAGTTTTGAGCAAGAAAACGAAGTTTCCTTTTCCGAAAACACTATTCACAAAATCAGGTCAACGCCTCCACAGCTCGTGTTACTTGATCAAACTTTGATCCGAAGGTGTTTTTAGCTTCCCCAAGGAGTGGGGATTAGACAAATATAATTTGTTTCATCATCAAGAAAAGTTGGAAAAAGTCGTCTTCTCCAACGGTTACTTCCATTGGTACGGACTTGAGCTTGGTTTGAAGGTTCATTTCATCCATGCTCCTTAGCGAGGGGGCGGTTACCTCCTAGCAACCAGTTTTACTTGTCTTAGCTCCTTGATTCAATGGGTACGAAGAAAAAGAAAAAAACCCCTCAACCTCTCAAGTCATCTTCTCGGTTAAAGGCTAAAGCTCTCGCTAAGGATGACGAAGAGAGTTCGGAGGTTCTAGCTCAAATTGAAGACCAACAAGGGAAGGGAAAAGAACTTCTAAACCAAGAAATGTCTTCCAAAGATTTTTCTGGTTCTCCGAAAGCTAGCTCCGACGCTAACCAACAAACAAATGAGGTAACTTCCAAGTCTTGTACCGAGGGTGTTCATGATGTTTGTGATGATGTTATTGTGCAAAATACCAATTGTGCTATTGTGCAAGTGGAGGATGTAGCTTGTATTCCAAATGTTAGTAGCTTGGATGATGTTATCATTGAAGAGGAAACTGAATATGAAATTGATAGTTCGGCTAAAGCTATTATTGAAAACGAGGAAGCAAATGCTATGGTGATTAGCCAAACCGAGGAGGCTATTGGTGAATTGAATGGAGATGATAATCTCCTTACAAAGGATGTTGTAAACCAGGGCACTTCTTTGGAGGTTGGTACTTCCTCTCCTATGCCGCGGCCTATTCAAGCTTCCACGTTGGAGGAGAACATTCCCCCTCCAATGCCGCGGCCTAACCCCAACTCTATGCCGCGGCCTTCACCATGGGTTTCCCTTTTTAAAGACAATAGGGAGCCTACGAAAGGGATGAAATTAAAGTATGTAGAACCTGTGGGGGACTTCATTGATCTCTCAACAAGACTCATGCCATCTATAGATGAGATTTGGGGGTTTTGTTTGGTGGGCTACTTTGCGGGGAGATTCCCCGGGATCAAAGCTATACAAGAGATGGTGACTAAATGGGGTGTCAATTGCAATGTCCGTCAACATGACAAAGGATGGGTATTGTTTAAATTTAAAGATGAGGAAGCTAGAGCCAAGGTTTTGATGGAAGGTCCATATTCATTATTCGGTAAGTCTTTATATCTAAAGACTCTATCCGAGAACTTCACCTTTGATAGTGAAGAGTTTTTGAGGGTACCTATATGGGTCAAATTCCCATATCTTCCTATGCAAGCGTGGCAAGAGGACATCATTAGTGAGATTGCATCAAGGGTAGGGGTTCCCTTGACAACCGATAGAATCACACAAGAGAGAGCAAGGTCAAACTATGCACGGGTACTCATTGAAGTAGATGCTTCAAAGCCCCCACCTCTACGTATCAAAGTGAAGATGCCTAATGGGAAGTTTCATATACAAAAGTTGATATATGAAACATACCCGAACTATTGCTTTCATTGTAAAATGTATGGACATCATGCATTTACATGTAGGACATTGGCCGAGAAAGAAAAGAAAGAAAGGGAGGACAAGATCCGTGAACTTGATGGAGGACAAGGGCAACCAAAGTTGATTGCTAATGAGGAGCCTATTGAGACAGTAGTAGGGGCCACTCATAAAGCTACAGAGCCAAAGAGAGGGAAGGGCATGCATACAAAGCAAACCGGGAGCAAAGGAGGCAATGCCGAGACATCTACACAAATTAGCAATGGGGTGCCCGAGACTTTGAACAAGGAAAAGGGAGTAGAAGTACACCCTTTTCTTAAAAGAAGAATGTTAAAGAAAGTGGAGGAACGAAAAAAGAACATCACCAAATCCAAGGAGAAAGCAAAGGAAGCATCCGAAGTTGATACCATGTCAAATGATGAGGAGGAAAGTGATGTTCCAAGAAAAATTAAGGGCCTAATAGACATTTATGATGATGAAATCATCATTGAAATGCAAACGGAGGAATATGGTGAGCCTACATACGAAGTGAAGCACACAAAAGAAGTGAGTGAACCTATGGTCCGTATTGATCACACATTGAAATTGGTCCAAGAAAGTGAACCCGGAGTTTGGTTCACCCAAAAATGTTTTGAAGGGCTGCCGGGTGTGCATAAAAGGAAGAAAGGCTATGCGTACACAACGGAATTTATGAGGAGTGTTTACCAACACTACCTTAATAGATACTATGAAGATGGGCATCTAGTGGGCAACGGTAACAAGGTCAAAGATATGAGGAAATTCAAAGGAAAAGAAAGCCGAATGGTCCAAGATATTAGAGAAGCTTACATGGATGATGTGATCACAAAGATTGAGTTTGAAGAGGATGGAAAGGCTAACATCCATTTGATGCATGATGAGCTTGTGAAGGAAAACATAACAAGGCTTGACAACTACCTAGACATTGAATGGAATATCACGAGGAAGGGGCTCATTTTCACCACCGCTTGCTTGAAGTCTCTCCCCGGGGTTTCTTGCATAGATGATGAGTATGTTTTCTCTCCCTACTTTATTTCAAATGTTTATCAATTGTTTCTTGATAGGTACAAAGGGTGTGAGGAGATCCGAGAATGGAGGCAAAGTGAGAGGGACAAGGTGAGGTCCCACAAGAGGAGAGGAGTCTCGGCCCATAATTGATTATGTTTTTAGCTTCATGGAATGTTAGGGGGCTTAACCAAGCCTCAAAACAAAAAATAATTTCTTCTTTTGCAAGGACAAATAAGGTACGAATATTTTGCCTTCTTGAAACTAAAATGTCTTCTAATAATTTTGATAGTTTTGTGAATTTTAGATTTAACTCTTGGAAGTATATAACAAACTTTGATAAGATGAATGGGGGAAGGATGGCAATTATTTGGGACCCCAATTTTGTTGATTGTGTAATCTTACAAGTGGATAAACAACATATTCATGCTAGGTTTACTTGTAAGGTTACACAAATGCCTTTTTATGTGACCTTTGTTTATGCATTGTATACAATTGTCCAAAGAAGGGAGTTATGGGAGCATATTACCGAGTTGAGTCAAAATATTCTTGCACCGTGGACTGTTTTAGGTGATTTTAATTGCGTAGGCTCTCCTAATGAGAGGAAAGGTTCTGCCCCTCCTTCGGCCTACGAAATGCAGCACCTAAATGATATGAAAATCCAATCTAACCTTAGTGATGCCCCTTCTACAGGTGAAATTTTTACTTGGAATAGGGGTGCCACTTGGGCTAAATTGGATAGAGTGCTTATCAATTCCTTTTGGTGCCAACATAGTGTAACATGTAAAGCTCATTTCCTTGAAATGGAATGTGATTTTGATCATGTGGCATCTTTGGTTACCATAGGAGCCGTGACTTGTAAAGGGTCAAAACCCTTCAAATTTTTTAACATGTGGCTTAAACATGAAAGGTTTCATAGCATCTTGGAGAGTGTTTGGAATAGGGATGTTGTTGGTACGTATCAGTTTAGGCTTGCACGAAAACTGAAACTTCTCAAACAACCCCTTAAACAACTCAATAAGGATGAATTTAGCCACATCACGGCTAGGGCAAAGGTGTCCAAGAAAGAGTACAAGAGAATCTATCAATTAGCTCTCTCGTCTCCTTCGGATGAAGCCCTAAAGGAGGAATTGATGAAAGCAAAAAAGAATGCACTATTTTTGAAAGAGGCCGAGGAAGCCTATGTGAATCAAAAGGCTAAGGTCAATCACATTTTGAAATCTGATAAGTGTACTAAGTATTTTCATTCTATTATGAAGAAGAAATATGCACTAAACTCTATTGCTTCTTTGAGATTAGAAGATGGAACTTTTACCAAATCTATGGATCAGGTAGCTAATGAGTTTGTCTCCTTTTTCAAAGGTCTTTTTGGTACTAGCATACCTATTCATGATTATAACTCGGATGTGATCAAATCTGGTAGAATGATTGACCGGGCACTCTGTAATGACCTTATTAGCCCTGTGACTGATAAGGAAATTAAAGAGGCTGTTTTTGATATTGGTGATGACAAAGCCCCCGGACCGGATGGCTTTTCATCATCATTTTTCAAAAACAATTGGAATCTGGTGGGTATTGATGTTTGTAATGCTGTGAAGGAATTCTTTGTTCAGGGACTTTGCTTAGGCAAGTGAACCACACGGTGGTTTCTCTCATCCCCAAAACAAACCATTCCCCCACGGTATCTGATTTTAGGCCGATATCATGTACTAATGTGACTTATAAGATCATTACTAAAATCTTATCATCAAGATTGGGACCTTGCCTTTCTGGGGTTATTAACCTTTCACAGGGAGCTTTTGTGGATGGGAGATTGATGTCTGACAACATCTTCTTGGCACAAGAGTTAGTGAGGGGATACACTAGAAAAAGGCCCTCTCCTAGATGTATGATTAAAATTGATCTTATGAAGGCATATGATACGGTATCATGGGATTTTCTTGAAAAAGTTTTATTGGATATTGGGATTCCTAGACTATTCGTGAGATGGATAATGGAATGTGTGACAACTTCTTCTTTCTCTATCTCCATAAATGGATCTCTCCATGGCTGGTTTGAGGGTAAGAGGGGGTTAAGGCAAGGAGATCCTATGTCACCTTTGTTGTTTGTTATTTGCTTGGAGTACTTCTCAAGGTTGGTAGAAATTAGGGCCTCAAACCCTAGCTTCCGTTATCACCCTTTATGCTCCAAGCTTAAAATAACTCATTTGGCTTATGCAGATGATTTAATGTTGTTTTCTAAAGGAAATTTCGAGTCAATCAAGATATTAGTAGATGCGTTGACTGAGTTTGGAAAGGTTTCTGGACTCATGGTTAATCTTGAAAAAACAAATATTTTTCTTGGTGGTAATATGGAGAGTAGAATTCCATATATTCTAGAAAGAGTGGGTTTTCAACAAGGATCCTTTCCGGTAAGATATTTGGGCATTCCACTTGCTCCTTTAAATATATCTGTTGCTCAGTTCTCTCCTTTGATTGACAAGGTGACAGATTATTTAAATGCTTGGAACCCAAAAACTATTTCTTATGCGGGGAAAGTTGAGTTGATTGCTTCGGTTATGCAAGGGGTTCAAGCCTTTTGGCTTGGAATCTTCCCTATGCCGAGGACCATTCTTGATAGAATTACCTTGCTCTGTAGGCTTTTCCTTTGGGGGGGTAAACAGGCAAAAGTGGCATGGAGTGATGTATGTCTACCCAAAAATGAGGGGGGGTTGGGTTTAAGGGATACTAAGGTGTGGAACAATGCTTTATTATCACGTACTCTATGGAACATTCATTCACAACAAGAATCTTTGTGGGTGAAATGGGTACATGGGGTTTACCTCCATGGAAGAGGGGTGTGGACTTTTATTCCACACCAAAAGGATTCTAGACTTATGAAGGCCATTGGAAATGCCCGGGACTTGATTGTATCAAAGTTCCCTTCTCTTGACTTGGCCGTGGAAGGCCTTGGTAAATTTTGCCAAAATGGGAAACTTTCATCTTCTAAAGTTTATGATTTATTAAGAACCAAAGGAAGCATCCACCCTTGGATGTCTTTGATTTGGAAGAGCTATATTCCCCCCAAATTCTCATTCATTACTTGGCTAGCCTTTCGGGGAAGATTAGCCACGTATGATAGGTTGGGGTTTTTGGATATAAATAATGTCTGTCCTTTTTGTAACGGTGGCCCGGAGACGGTGTCACACCTATATTTTGAATGCCCATTTACAGGACAGGTGTGGGATCTGATTAGAAGCTGGCTTGGACTTTCAAGGCAGATGTCTACATTACTAAGTGCAATAAAATGGATCAAGAAAGAGCATAATGGAGCACATGCTAAAGCCAAAGGCGTGAGAATTGCGTTTTGCTATACCATCTATTGGATTTGGCGAATTAGAAACACAATATGTTTTGAGAAGACGAAGCCCGTAGTGGGAGACATGGTCAAGCAGATAAAGTTTATGGTGTATAAAGTTTTGTATGCTATGTATCCAATTAATAGGATAACATTCTGATTTTTTGCGGTTTGTCACCAATCTTTTGTGATGGCTAGCGTACAAGAGTAGCTAGATAGATGCATTTTTGGTGGTGATTGGGTATCCTTGCTTGGGATGACCCCGTTTTGTTGATGTTTTGCCACGGACCACATGTACATATACACTTTGGATATATATATATTTACAGTTTATCCAAAAAAAAAATAGAACTAGGTAAGATCTTTCCAACGAAATATTAGACGTTTTCAACGGCACAAAATAGAGCAAGATATGATCCCATCAAATTCTACACGAGCTCGGAGTGAAATCAGAAACATTTGTGAATATATGGTTAATATGTAACTTTTAATTAATGAATTGTAAATGAAGTTTGAACAACAGCTTTAGAGCTCAGATCTATCTTTCCAACGAGATACAATACGATCCAAACGGATAAACACACAGCAAGATATGAGTGTCACAAATACTTATCCTTATCTCTATGATTTAGCGTTTTCAGAGAAAATAGAGCACTTTTAGCGTAAATACAGTGTATTTTAGTAATTGGGCAATCATCCCTTGATATTTTGAAACCAGCGCCTGAAGACAAGTTTTAGAAAATGGTAAGATCTTTCCAACGAGATATTATACGCTTTCAATGGCACAAAATAGAGCAAGATATGATCGCATCAAATCTACACGAGTTCGGAGTGAAATCAGAAACATTTGTGAATATATGGTTAATCTGTAACTTTTAATTAATGCATTGTAAATGAAGATGGAACAATAGCTTTAGATCTCCGATCTATGTTTCCAACGAGATATAATACGCTCCAAACGGATAAACACACAGCAAGATATGAGTGTCACAAATACTTAGCCTTATCTCTATGATTTAGCGTTTTCAGCGAAAATAGAGCACTTTTAGCGTAAATACAGTGTATTTTAGTAATTAGGCAATCATCCCTTTCTATTTTGAAACCAGCGCCTGAAGACAAGTTTTAGAACTTGGTAAGAACTTTCCAACGAGATATTAAACGTTTTCAATGGCACAAAATAAAGCAAGATATGATCGCATCAAATTCTACACGAGTTCGGAGTGAAATCAGAAACATTTGTTTATATATGGTTAATCTGTAACTTTTAATTAATTCATTGTAAATGAAGTTGGATCAATAGCTTTAGAGCTCCGATCTATCTTTCCAACGAGATATAATACGCCCTAAACGGATAAACACACAGCAGGATATGAGTGTTACAAATACTTAGCCTTATCTCTATGATTTAGCGTTTTCAGCTAAAATAGAGCACTTTTAGCGTAAATACAGTGTATTTTAGTAATTAGGCAATAATCCCTTGATTGTTTGAAACCAGAGCCTGAAGACAAGTTTTAGAACTCGGTATGATCTTTCAAACGAGATATTAAACGCTTTCAATGGCACAACAAAGAGCAAGATGTGATCGCATCAAATTCTACACGAGTTCGGAGTGAAATCAGAAACATTTGTGAATATATGGATAATATGTAACTTTTAACTAATGCATTGTAAATGAAGTTGGAACAATAGTTTTAGAGCTCCGATCTATCTTTCCAACGAGATATAATACGCTCCAAACGGATAAACACACAGCAAGATATGAGTGTCACAAATACTTAGCCGTATCTCTATGATTTAGCGTTTTCAGCGAAAATAGAGCACTTTTAGCGTAAATACAGTGTATTTTAGTAATTAGGCAATCATCCCTTGATATTTTGAAACCAGCGCCTGAAGACAAGTTTTAGAAAATGGTAAGATCTTTCCAACGAGATATTTAACGCTTTCAACGGCACAAAATAGAGCAAGATATGATCGCATCAAATCTACACGAGTTCGGAGTGAAATCAGAAACATTTGTGAATATATGGTTAATCTGTAACTTTTAATTAATGCATTGTAAATGAAGTTGGAACAATTGCTTTAGAGCTCCGATCTATCTTTCCAACGAGATATAATACGCTCCAAACGGATAAACACACAGCAAGATATGAGTGTCACAAATACTTAGCCTTATCTCTATGATTTAGCGTTTTAAGCGAAAATAGAGCACTTTTAGCGTAAATACAGTGTATTTTAGTAATTAGGGAATCATCCATTGATATTTTGAAACCAGCGCCAGAGCGTCGAGAGAGTCTCTCTCTAAGCGTTTCACGCTTATTCGCAAAACTCCTTCTTCTTCACCGGTTTCATGCTTTCTTCCTCCATTTTCTCCTTCTTTGAGCTTGGATATTAGTTACTCTACACTTCCTCGGTCTTAGGTGTGTAGATTCTTTAATTTTCGAGCTCTTTTTTGGAGGTTTGGAGTGTTTTTCCGACCTTCTTGGTTTCGGTGTTACTATTCACGAGAAAAAGGTCAACGCCTCTCCAGCCTTCATCTCTTGGTGGATTCTTGATTCAAGCATAGATTCTGGTTCCCCTTAGCTTGGGGATTAACTTTCTCCAATTTTTTCCATCATCGGACCTCTCCTTGGGTTGGCCGTACTCTTCTTCTCCAACGGCTCTTTTGGGTGAACAGTTCGGTTTACTCCATTGTTGTACCGAAGCTTTATGTAACTTTGGGAGGTGCTTCCTTTCTCCCCCTCTCGGTCATTATGCCTAAGGGGAAGACTAAAAAGAAGGCTTCCAAACCTCCAACCAAATCCTCCACTCGGCTTAGAGCTAAGGCGCAAGCAAAGGAGGTGGATGAGCTTCTCTCGGATGATGTTCAAAGTGAACAAAATTCGTCTCTCCAAGAAGATGCAACTTATGAGCCTAGCAAGGATCATTCTTCTTCCTCGGCTACCATTGAGGTAGAGGTAAGTTCTCTCCTTCTTAGCTCCAATGATCCTAATATTGTTAATGTGTGTGAGATTGAGGAACTTCTTGTTGGTTCCAAAGATAGTGATGCTTCTATTGTGCCCGAAAATGTGTGTGATGTTAATTCGGCTACTAAAACTTGTGTTGATGCTTCCGCTTTGAGTAAGGGTGATAAAACTGGCTGTGTTACCCCTTTTTCTATGAATGTTGCTATTGATAATGATGGAGATACCTCTGTTTTAGGGGTCAATGTCCCACCCTTGGACATTGAACCCTAGGTTCCTTTGAAAAGCATTGAAAAAATGAAGGTTAATCCTAACATTTCTCACAATTCTTTGGCTTTTGGTTTGGCCAACAAATCTGCCCCCCCCCCCTTCGGCTTTAGCTAATACTATGGATACCGACATCGTCTTGGCCTCTACCTCTAATGCCGCGGCATTACAAGGTGAAAAAGGCAAGGGTGTGGTTAATGTTAATACTTCCAAGCCCCTACCTTGGGCATCTTTGTTCAAAGACAATAGGGAACCCGATAAGGGTATGAAACTTAAGTTCATTGAACCGGTGGGAGAATTTGTTGATCTTTCTAATAGAAAGATGCTTTCTATGGTCCAAATATGGGGCTTTTGCCTTGTGGCATATTTTGATGGGAAATTTCCCGGTTTCAAGGCTATACATGACATGATGAACAAATGGAAAGTACCTTGCCAAGTTAGATCCCATGACAAAGGTTGGGTCATTTTTAAATTTCAAAATGAGGAGGATAGGACTAAAGTCCTCTCGGAAGGACCCTATACTATCCTTGGGAAGAATTTTCCTTTGAAACCCCTCTCGGATAATTTCACTATGACTAGTGATGAATTCCTCAAACTCCCTATTTGGGTGCAATTTCCCCATCTTCCTTTAAGGCTTTGGGAAGAAGATATCATTAGTGAGATTGCTTCCCGTGTGGGGGTCCCTTTGGCTACGGATAGGGTAACCCAAGAAAGGGTAAGGTCCCAATTTGCTCGGGTCTTAATTGAGATTGATGCCTCAAAGCCCCCTCCTCTTGAACTTAAAATCAAGCTGCCAAATGGGAACTTTCATACCCAACATGTGAGGTACGAAACATATCCTAACTTTTGCTTTCATTGCAAAACTTTTGGCCATCATGCCTTCACTTGTAAGGTCTTGGCCGAAAGGGAAAGGAAAGAAAAGGAGGATAAAGAGGCTACCAAGGCTGTTAACGACAAGCCTACTAATGATAACACCTTTGACAATGTTCCAAAAAGAAAGGGGAAAGAGCATGTGACAATGGAACCTCAAAATACCGAGGTTCATAACAATAAGAAAGGGGACCACCCTTTCTTTAGAGTTACTAGATGTAGGAGTGGGCCTAATAAATTCATTGTTGAGGATGAGGATGAAGAAAAAGGAGACCCACCTCCCCAAGAGGTGGATACTACTATTGACAAAACTGTCCGTATAGTCAAAACATCACTCCTTGACACCTTTGAGGATGAGGTAGTGTTTGACTTGGATCCCGTGGACCCCCTCCACCCTATTATTAAGTTGAAACACCAAGATGAGGTGGATGTCCCCATTATTAAGCTTGATCATAACCTTAGAATTGTGGGGGAAAAGACCTCCGGTGTGCAATTTACCAAATCTTGTTTGGAGGGCCTCCCCGGGGTCAAACCAAACAAACATGGTTATGTGTATTCACCCAAATTCCTAAAAGGAGTTTATAGACATTGCTTAAACCGCCATTTTGAGGATGGTACCCTTCAAGGGAATGCTTGTAAGGTCAAGGACCTTAGAAATGTTCCTAAGGATTCTATTCGTATTGTTCATGATATTCAAGAGGCTTTTCTTGATGATGTGGTGGTCAAGGTTGATCTAAACATTGACAATAAGCCTTGGATACACCTTAAACATATTGAAGATGTCAAGGAAAACTTTACTAGACTTGATGACTATTTGGAAACTACTAAGAACCATTTGACAAAAGGCATCAATTTTACTATTGAATGTTTGGAGTCTCTACCCGGATTATACCCCACGGAAGAGGGATATGAAGTAGCTCCTCTATTTTTGGAAAAGGCTTACTTCCTTTTCTTGGATAGGTACCAACCGAGGGGTAACATTAAACAAAAGCCGAGGCCTTTTATGACAAGGAGGTTTGTTGGGAGGAAGACCCCTAGACATTTTTAATGTTAGTGTCCTCTTGGAACATTAGAGGTCTTAATAAGACCTCAAAGCAAAATTCTATTTGTTCTTTCATAAGGAATAATAAGGTTCATGTGTGCTGCCTCCTTGAAACCAAGCTGTCCACCTCCAACTTTGATAAGTTTATGTCTAATAGATGGCCTAATTGGCTGTCTAAGACTAACTTTGATTTAATTGAGGGAGGCAGAATGGCCCTCCTTTGGGACCCTACTTTTGTGGATTTGAATGTCTTGGAAGTGGATTGCCAACACATCCATTGTGAGGTGCTTTGTAAAGTCACCAAAAATGTTTTCTTGGTGACTTTTATTTATGCTCTCTATACGGTTGTGGAAAGAAGGACTCTTTGGGAACATATTGCTAGCCTTGAACCCCATATTAGCCACCCTTGGCTTGTTATGGGGGATTTCAATTGTGTTGGTAGCCCTAATGAGAGGGTGGGACCTACTCCTCCCTCGGCCTACTATATTCAACACCTTAATGATTTCAAGGTCCAAGCTAACCTTGTGGATACCCCTTCCACCGGGGAATTCCTCACTTGGAATAGGGGGTCCCTTTGGGCCAAACTTGATAGAGTCCTCATGAACTCTTTATGGTCTACCAATAACATTACGTGTAAGACACATTTCTTTGAGATGGAGGTAGAATTTGACCATTGCGCCTCTCTTGTTACTATCGGCCATAATATGCCTAAGGGGTCTAAGCCCTTCAAGTTCTTTAACATGTGGCTCAAACATGAGGCCTTCAATGTCATTCTCACCACGCATTGGTTCCAAGAGTTATATGGCACCCCTCAATTTAGGCTTGTACGCAAGCTTAAGAGACTTAAAAGGCCTTTGAAAGAACTCAACTTCAATGCTTTTGGCCACATCTCTTTTAAGGCTAATGAGGCTAAAAAAGAATATAAGAGACTACATGCTCTTTCTCTTCTTTCTCCTCTTGATGATGATATCAAGCATGAGGTTAACCTTGCTAAGAAAAATGCTCTTTACCTCAAGAGTGCCGAGGAGGATTTTTTTAGACAAAAAGCAAAAGCTAATCACCTTTTGCTTAGCGACCGGGGATCCAAATATTTTCATTCTATTGTTAAGAAAAACGTGGCTAAAAACTCCATCACCTCCATCAAACTTGAGGATGGGAGGTATACCACCTCTCTTGACCAGGTGGCTGGTGAATTTGTGAGATTCTACACTGATCTCTTTGGCACCTACTGTCCTACTTTGGACATTGACCCTACCATCATTCTTTCGGGTAAGTGTCTGGATAATAATAAGGCCATTGATCTTGTTAATCCTATCTCTGATTTGGAGATTAAGAATGCCATTTTCGATATTGGTGATGACAAATCTCCGGGTCCTGATGGGTATACTTCTGCTTTTTTCAAGCATAATTGGAATATTGTTGGTCATGACGTGATTTTGGCTATTAAAGGCTTTTTCAACTCTGGTAAGCTCCTGAAGCAGCTTAACCATACTGTGATTGCCCTAATTCCCAAAACCTCCCATGATCCTACTGCGGCTGATTTCAGGCCTATCTCTTGCACTAATGTCATTTATAAGACTATCACCAAGATCATTGCTAATAGAATGATCCCTTGTTTACCTGATTTGATTGATCCCTCCCAAGGGGCTTTTATTGATGGGAGGCTTATGCTTGACAATGTTTTTCTTGCACAAGAGCTTATCAAAGGCTATACTAGAAAGCGTATGTCTCCTAGATCTATGATTAAGGTGGATCTTAGGAAGGCTTATGACACCATCTCCTGGGAATTTCTTTACAATGTTCTTTTGACTATTGGTTTCCCAATCCAATTTGTCAATTGGATTATGGAATGTGTGACTACTCCCTGTTTCTCCATTTCAATTAATGGGGTCCTCCATGGCCACATTAAGGGCAAAAGGGGACTTAGGCAAGGGGACCCTATGTCTCCTCTCCTTTTTGTGATCTGTCTTGAATACTTTTCTAGACTGCTTAATCACAGGACTAAAGTGCCCCCGTTTAAGTTCCACCCAAAATGTGGGAAACTTAACATCTCCCATGTTGCTTATGCTGATGATCTCATGTTATTTTCTAGGGGGGATTTTCCCTCTATTAAAATCCTTATTGACACTTTGGATGACTTTGGAAATGTTTCTGGCCTCAAAGTCAACTTTGATAAGTCTAACATTTTCATTGGTGGGCTGGCTGATCATGATCTTAATCATATCCTGAATTTGATTGATTTTAAGGAGGGGTCCTTCCCGGTGAGATACCTTGGGATCCCTTTAGCTCCTCTCAAGATTGCTGTTGCACAGTATGCTCCTTTATTGGATTCCATTACTAATTTTATCAATGCTTGGAATACTAAGACACTCTCTTATGCGGGGAGGGTTGAGCTTATCAAATCTGTTATTCAAGGGGTGCATTCTTTCTGGCTACAAGCACTCCCCATACCTAAGGCAGTACTTGATAGAATTACCTCTATCTGTCGTATCTTCCTTTGGGGGTGTAAGTATGCTAGAGTTGCATGGACTGATATTTGCCTCCCCAAGGAGGAGGGTGGTCTTGGTATCCATGATACTCACATTTGGAACTCTGCTCTGATTGCTAAAACCCTTTGGGATATCCATACTAAAAAGGATAACCTTTGGGTTAGGTGGATCCATGGTGTTTTTCTTAATGGTAGAGGTGTTTGGGAGTTCACACCTCATAATAGGGACTCCCAACTTATTAAGAAGATTGCTTTGATTAGAAATCAGATTCTTTCCCACTTTGGGAATGTTAATGATGCCATCACTTTTCTTGATGGCTGCCAAATTAATGGTAAGCTGTCCTCGGCCAAGGTCTATAATCTCCTTAGAATTAAGGGAGGGACTCATATGTGGATGTCCTTCATTTGGAAGAACTACATCCCCCCCAAGTTCTCCTTCACGGCTTGGTTGGCTCTCAGAGATAGGCTTGCTACCTTTGATCATTTACATCGGCTGGATGTTGTTAATATTTGCCAATTTTGTAAGGGTGGTCCGGAAACGGTGCCACACCTATTTTTTGCTTGCTCTTTTTCAGGTAAGGTTTGGCATAGGGTGAGGAACTGGCTGGATATTCCAAGGGAGATGGGGACTTTGCTTAGCGCGTTGAAATGGATCAAAAGGATGAGGCAAGGGTCCGGCATCAAGGCTAAGGCGGCTAGGATTGCTTTCTGCTGCTCCATCTACTGGATTTGGAGGACTCGGAATGCTGCTTGTTTTGATGGTCTTGCTCCTAAAGATGAAGATGTTTTTGCCAAGATTCAGCATTTTGTTTACAAGATCCTTTACAGCATTTATCCGCATGAAAATGTAACCTTTTAGGGTGCTTTTTGTTTGCTTTCCCTTTGGTTTGGTTGGCTGTTTTCTTTGTGCTGTTTTGGTAGTGTTTTTTCTGACCCCTTGGTGCAACACCTCTCTCCTTTTGGAGGTGGCTGCGGGGTTGGGTGGCTTTTTGTGGTTGTTTTTGGTGGGGTTATCCTTGTTTGGATAACCTTAAGTTTTGTTTCTTTCCTGCTTGTACATTCTTCCCCCCCTCTTCTCTTGGGTGTTTGGTTTATATACTTACAGTTTACCCAAAAATTGAAACCAGCGCCAGAAGACAAGGTTTAGAACTCGGTAAGATCTTTCGGACAATATATTAAACGCTTTCAACAGCACAAAATAGAGCAATATATGATCGCATTTAATTTTACACGAGTTCGGAGTGAAATCAGAAACATTTGTGAATATATGGTTAATCTGTAACTTTTAACTAATGCATTGTAAATGAAGTTCGAACAATAAATTTATAGCTCCGATCTATCCTTCCAACAAGTTATAATACGCTATGAAGGATAAACACACAGCAAGATATGAGTGTCACAAATACTTAGCCTTATCTCTATGATTTAGCGTTTTCAGAGAAAATAGAGCACTTTTAGCGTAAATACAGTGTATTTTAGTAATTAGGCAATCATCCCTTGATATATTGAAACCAGCGCCTGAAGAAAAGTTTTAGAACATGGTAAGATCTTTCCAACGAGATATTAAACGCTTTAAACGGCACAAAATAGAGCAAGATATGATCGCATCAAATCTACACGAGTTCGGAGTGAAATCAGAAACATTTGTGAATATATGGTTAATCTGTAACTTTTAATTAATCCATTGTAAATGAAGTTTGAACAATAGCTTTAGAGCTCCGATCTATCTTTCCAACGAGTAATAATACGCTCCAAACGGATAAACACACAGCAAGATATGATTGTCACAAATATTTAGCCTTATCTCTATGATTTAGCGTTTTCAGCGAAAATAGAGCACTTTTAGCGTAAATACAGTGTATTTTAGTAATTAGGCAATCATCCCTTGATATTTTAAAACCAGCGCCTGAAGACAAGTTTTAGAACTAGGTAAGATCTTTCCAACGAAATATTAGACGTTTTCAACGGCACAAAATAGAGCAAGATATGATCACATCAAATTCTACACGAGCTCGGAGTGAAATCAGAAACATTTGTGAATATATGGTTAATATGTAACTTTTAATTAATGAATTGTAAATGAAGTTTGAACAACAGCTTTAGAGCTCAGATCTATCTTTCCAACGAGATATAATACGATCCAAACGGATAAACACACAGCAAGATATGAGTGTCACAAATACTTATCCTTATCTCTATGATTTAGCGTTTTCAGAGAAAATAGAGCACTTTTAGCGTAAATACAGTGTATTTTAGTAATTGGGCAATCATCCCTTGATATTTTGAAACCAGCGCCTGAAGACAAGTTTTAGAAAATGGTAAGATCTTTCAAACGAGATATTAAACGCTTTCAATGGCACAAAATAGAGAAAGATATGATCGCATCAAATCTACACGAGTTCGGAGTGAAATCAGAAACATTTGTGAATATATGGTTAATCTGTAACTTTTAATAAATGCATTGTAAATGAAGATGGAACAATAGCTTTAGATCTCCGATCTATGTTTCCAACGAGATATAATACGCTCCAAACGGATAAACACACAGCAAGATATGAGTGTCACAAATACTTAGCCTTATCTCTATGATTTAGCGTTTTCAGCGAAAATAGAGCACTTTTAGCGTAAATACACTGTATTTTAGTAATTAGGCAATCATCCCTTTCTATTTTGAAACCAGCGCCTGAAGACAAGTTTTAGAACTTGGTAAGAACTTTCCAACGAGATATTAAACGTTTTCAATGGCACAAAATAAAGCAAGATATGATCGCATCAAATTCTACACGAGTTCGGAGTGAAATCAGAAACATTTGTTTATATATGGTTAATCTGTAACTTTTAATTAATTCATTGTAAATGAAGTTGGAACAATAGCTTTAGAGCTCCGATCTATCTTTCCAACGAGATATAATACGCCCCAAACGGATAAACACACAGCAGGATATGAGTGTTACAAATACTTAGCCTTATCTCTATGATTTAGCGTTTTCAGCTAAAATAGAGCACTTTTAGCGTAAATACAGTGTATTTTAGTAATTAGGCAATAATCCCTTGATTGTTTGAAACCAGAGCCTGAAGACAAGTTTTAGAACTCGGTATGATCTTTCAAACGAGATATTAAACGCTTTCAATGGCACAACAAAGAGCAAGATGTGATCGCATCAAATTCTACACGAGTTCGGAGTGAAATCAGAAACATTTGTGAATATATGGATAATATGTAACTTTTAACTAATGCATTGTAAATGAAGTTGGAACAATAGTTTTAGAGCTCCGATCTATCTTTCCAACGAGATATAATACCCTCCAAACGGATAAACACACAGCAAGATATGAGTGTCACAAATACTTAGCCGTATCTCTATGATTTAGCGTTTTCAGCGAAAATAGAGCACTTTTAGCGTAAATACAGTGTATTTTAGTAATTAGGCAATCATCCCTTGATATTTTGAAACCAGCGCCTGAAGACAAGTTTTAGAAAATGGTAAGATCTTTCCAACGAGATATTTAACGCTTTCAACGGCACAAAATAGAGCAAGATATGATCGCATCAAATCTACACGAGTTCGGAGTGAAATCAGAAACATTTGTGAATATATGGTTAATCTGTAACTTTTAATTAATGCATTGTAAATGAAGTTGGAACAATTGCTTTAGAGCTCCGATCTATCTTTCCAACGAGATATAATACGCTCCAAACGGATAAACACACAGCAAGATATGAGTGTCACAAATACTTAGCCTTATCTCTATGATTTAGCGTTTTAAGCGAAAATAGAGCACTTTTAGCGTAAATACAGTGTATTTTAGTAAT
Organism: Cuscuta europaea; assembly: GCA_945859875.1. Lineage (NCBI taxonomy): Eukaryota > Viridiplantae > Streptophyta > Magnoliopsida > Solanales > Convolvulaceae > Cuscuta > Cuscuta europaea. The sequence continues at coordinate 7,922,516 of CAMAPE010000057.1, forward strand.
TAGGGAATCATCCATTGATATTTTGAAACCAGCGCCAGAAGACAAGGTTTAGAACTCGGTAAGATCTTTCGGACAATATATTAAACGCTTTCAACAGCACAAAATAGAGCAATATATGATCGCATTTAATTTTACACGAGTTCGGAGTGAAATCAGAAACATTTGTGAATATATGGTTAATCTGTAACTTTTAACTAATGCATTGTAAATGAAGTTCGAACAATAAATTTATAGCTCCGATCTATCCTTCCAACAAGTTATAATACGCTATGAAGGATAAACACACAGCAAGATATGAGTGTCACAAATACTTAGCCTTATCTCTATGATTTAGCGTTTTCAGAGAAAATAGAGCACTTTTAGCGTAAATACAGTGTATTTTAGTAATTAGGCAATCATCCCTTGATATATTGAAACCAGCGCCTGAAGACAAGTTTTAGAACATGGTAAGATCTTTCCAACGAGATATTAAACGCTTTCAACGGCACAAAATAGAGCAAGATATGATCGCATCAAATCTACACGAGTTCGGAGTGAAATCAGAAACATTTGTGAATATATGGTTAATCTGTAACTTTTAATTAATCCATTGTAAATGAAGTTTGAACAATAGCTTTAGAGCTCCGATCTATCTTTCCAACGAGTAATAATACGCTCCAAACGGATAAACACACAGCAAGATATGATTGTCACAAATATTTAGCCTTATCTCTATGATTTAGCGTTTTCAGCGAAAATAGAGCACTTTTAGCGTAAATACAGTGTATTTTAGTAATTAGGCAATCATCCCTTGATATTTTAAAACCGGCGCCTGAAGACAAGTTTTAGAACTAGGTAAGATCTTTCCAACGAAATATTAGACGTTTTCAACGGCACAAAATAGAGCAAGATATGATCACATCAAATTCTACACGAGCTCGGAGTGAAATCAGAAACATTTGTGAATATATGGTTAATATGTAACTTTTAATTAATGAATTGTAAATGAAGTTTGAACAACAGCTTTAGAGCTCAGATCTATCTTTCCAACGAGATATAATACGATCCAAACGGATAAACACACAGCAAGATATGAGTGTCACAAATACTTATCCTTATCTCTATGATTTAGCGTTTTCAGAGAAAATAGAGCACTTTTAGCGTAAATACAGTGTATTTTAGTAATTGGGCAATTATCCCTTGATATTTTGAAACCAGCGCCTGAAGACAAGTTTTAGAAAATGGTAAGATCTTTCCAACGAGATATTAAACGCTTTCAATGGCACAAAATAGAGCAAGATATGATCGCATCAAATCTACACGAGTTCGGAGTGAAATCAGAAACATTTGTGAATATATGGTTAATCTGTAACTTTTAATTAATGCATTGTAAATGAAGATGGAACAATAGCTTTAGATCTCCGATCTATGTTTCCAAAGAGATATAATACGCTCCAAACGGATAAACACACAGCAAGATATGAGTGTCACAAATACTTAGCCTTATCTCTATGATTTAGCGTTTTCAGCGAAAATAGAGCACTTTTAGCGTAAATACACTGTATTTTAGTAATTAGGCAATCATCCCTTTCTATTTTGAAACCAGCGCCTGAAGACAAGTTTTAGAACTTGGTAAGAACTTTCCAACGAGATATTAAACGTTTTCAATGGCACAAAATAAAGCAAGATATGATCGCATCAAATTCTACACGAGTTCGGAGTGAAATCAGAAACATTTGTTTATATATGGTTAATCTGTAACTTTTAATTAATTCATTGTAAATGAAGTTGGAACAATAGCTTTAGAGCTCCGATCTATCTTTCCAACGAGATATAATACGCCCCAAACGGATAAACACACAGCAGGATATGAGTGTTACAAATACTTAGCCTTATCTCTATGATTTAGCGTTTTCAGCTAAAATAGAGCACTTTTAGCGTAAATACAGTGTATTTTAGTAATTAGGCAATAATCCCTTGATTGTTTGAAACCAGAGCCTGAAGACAAGTTTTAGAACTCGGTATGATCTTTCAAACGAGATATTAAACGCTTTCAATGGCACAACAAAGAGCAAGATGTGATCGCATCAAATTCTACACGAGTTCGGAGTGAAATCAGAAACATTTGTTTATATATGGTTAATCTGTAACTTTTAATTAATTCATTGTAAATGAAGTTGGAACAATAGCTTTAGAGCTCCGATCTATCTTTCCAACGAGATATAATACGCCCCAAACGGATAAACACACAGCAGGATATGAGTGTTACAAATACTTAGCCTTATCTCTATGATTTAGCGTTTTCAGCTAAAATAGAGCACTTTTAGCGTAAATACAGTGTATTTTAGTAATTAGGCAATAATCCCTTGATTGTTTGAAACCAGAGCCTGAAGACAAGTTTTAGAACTCGGTATGATCTTTCAAACGAGATATTAAACGCTTTCAATGGCACAACAAAGAGCAAGATGTGATCGCATCAAATTCTACACGAGTTCGGAGTGAAATCAGAAACATTTGTGAATATATGGATAATATGTAACTTTTAACTAATGCATTGTAAATGAAGTTCGAACAATAAATTTATAGCTCCGATCTATCCTTCCAACAAGTTATAATACGCTATGAAGGATAAACACACAGCAAGATATGAGTGTCACAAATACTTAGCCGTATCTCTATGATTTAGCGTTTTCAGCGAAAATAGAGCACTTTTAGCGTAAATACAGTGTATTTTAGTAATTAGGCAATCATCCCTTGATATTTTGAAACCAGCGCCTGAAGACAAGTTTTAGAAAATGGTAAGATCTTTCCAACGAGATATTTAACGCTTTCAACGGCACAAAATAGAGCAAGATATGATCGCATCAAATCTACACGAGTTCGGAGTGAAATCAGAAACATTTGTGAATATATGGTTAATCTGTAACTTTTAATTAATGCATTGTAAATGAAGTTGGAACAATTGCTTTAGAGCTCCGATCTATCTTTCCAACGAGATATAATACGCTCCAAACGGATAAACACACAGCAAGATATGAGTGTCACAAATACTTAGCCTTATCTCTATGATTTAGCGTTTTAAGCGAAAATAGAGCACTTTTAGCGTAAATACAGTGTATTTTAGTAATTAGGGAATCATCCATTGATATTTTGAAACCAGCGCCAGAAGACAAAGTTTAGAACTCGGTAAGATCTTTCGGACAATATATTAAACGCTTTCAACAGCACAAAATAGAGCAATATATGATCGCATTTAATTTTACACGAGTTCGGAGTGAAATCAGAAACATTTGTGAATATATGGTTAATCTGTAACTTTTAACTAATGCATTGTAAATGAAGTTCGAACAATAAATTTATAGCTCCGATCTATCCTTCCAACAAGTTATAATACGCTATGAAGGATAAACACACAGCAAGATATGAGTGTCACAAATACTTAGCCTTATCTCTATGATTTAGCGTTTTCAGAGAAAATAGAGCACTTTTAGCGTAAATACAGTGTATTTTAGTAATTAGGCAATCATCCCTTGATATATTGAAACCAGCGCCTGAAGACAAGTTTTAGATCATGGTAAGATCTTTCCAACGAGATATTAAACGCTTTCAACGGCACAAAATAGAGCAAGATATGATCGCATCAAATCTACACGAGTTCGGAGTGAAATCAGAAACATTTGTGAATATATGGTTAATCTGTAACTTTTAATTAATCCATTGTAAATGAAGTTTGAACAATAGCTTTAGAGCTCCGATCTATCTTTCCAACGAGTAATAATACGCTCCAAACGGATAAACACACAGCAAGATATGATTGTCACAAATATTTAGCCTTATCTCTATGATTTAGCGTTTTCAGCGAAAATAGAGCACTTTTAGCGTAAATACAGTGTATTTTAGTAATTAGGCAATCATCCCTTGATATTTTAAAACCAGCGCCTGAAGACAAGTTTTAGAACTAGGTAAGATCTTTCCAACGAAATATTAGACGTTTTCAACGGCACAAAATAGAGCAAGATATGATCACATCAAATTCTACACGAGCTCGGAGTGAAATCAGAAACATTTGTGAATATATGGTTAATATGTAACTTTTAATTAATGAATTGTAAATGAAGTTTGAACAACAGCTTTAGAGCTCAGATCTATCTTTCCAACGAGATATAATACGATCCAAACGGATAAACACAAAGCAAGATATGAGTGTCACAAATACTTATCCTTATCTCTATGATTTAGCGTTTTCAGAGAAAATAGAGCACTTTTAGCGTAAATACAGTGTGTTTTAGTAATTGGGCAATTATCCCTTGATATTTTGAAACCAGCGCCTGAAGACAAGTTTTAGAAAATGGTAAGATCTTTCCAACGAGATATTAAACGCTTTCAATGGCACAACATAGAGCAAGATATGATCGCATCAAATCTACACGAGTTCGGAGTGAAATCAGAAACATTTGTGAATATATGGTTAATCTGTAACTTTTAATTAATGCATTGTAAATGAAGATGGAACAATAGCTTTAGATCTCCGATCTATGTTTCCAACGAGATATAATACGCTCCAAACGGATAAACACACAGCAAGATATGAGTGTCACAAATACTTAGCCTTATCTCTATGATTTAGCGTTTTCAGCGAAAATAGAGCACTTTTAGCGTAAATACACTGTATTTTAGTAATTAGGCAATCATCCCTTTCTATTTTGAAACCAGCGCCTGAAGACAAGTTTTAGAACTTGGTAAGAACTTTCCAACGAGATATTAAACGTTTTCAATGGCACAAAATAAAGCAAGATATGATCGCATCAAATTCTACACGAGTTCGGAGTGAAATCAGAAACATTTGTTTATATATGGTTAATCTGTAACTTTTAATTAATTCATTGTAAATGAAGTTGGAACAATAGCTTTAGAGCTCCGATCTATCTTTCCAACGAGATATAATACGCCCCAAACGGATAAACACACAGCAGGATATGAGTGTTACAAATACTTAGCCTTATCTCTATGATTTAGCGTTTTCAGCTAAAATAGAGCACTTTTAGCGTAAATACAGTGTATTTTAGTAATTAGGCAATAATCCCTTGATTGTTTGAAACCAGAGCCTGAAGACAAGTTTTAGAACTCGGTATGATCTTTCAAACGAGATATTAAACGCTTTCAATGGCACAACAAAGAGCAAGATGTGATCGCATCAAATTCTACACGAGTTCGGAGTGAAATCAGAAACATTTGTGAATATATGGATAATATGTAACTTTTAACTAATGCATTGTAAATGAAGTTGGAACAATAGTTTTAGAGCTCCGATCTATCTTTCCAACGAGATATAATACCCTCCAAACGGATAAACACACAGCAAGATATGAGTGTCACAAATACTTAGCCGTATCTCTATGATTTAGCGTTTTCAGCGAAAATAGAGCACTTTTAGCGTAAATACAGTGTATTTTAGTAATTAGGCAATCATACCTTGATATTTTGAAACCAGCGCCTGAAGACAAGTTTTAGAAAATGGTAAGATCTTTCCAACGAGATATTTAACGCTTTCAACGGCACAAAATAGAGCAAGATATGATCGCATCAAATCTACACGAGTTCGGAGTGAAATCAGAAACATTTGTGAATATATGGTTAATCTGTTACTTTTAATTAATGCATTGTAAATGAAGTTGGAACAATTGCTTTAGAGCTCCGATCTATCTTTCCAACGAGATATAATACGCTCCAAACGGATAAACACACAGCAAGATATGAGTGTCACAAATACTTAGCCTTATCTCTATGATTTAGCGTTTTAAGCGAAAATAGAGCACTTTTAGCGTAAATACAGTGTATTTTAGTAATTAGGGAATCATCCATTGATATTTTGAAACCAGCGCAAGAAGACAAGGTTTAGAACTCGGTAAGATCTTTCGGACAATATATTAAACGCTTTCAACAGCACAAAATAGAGCAATATATGATCGCATTTAATTTTACACGAGTTCGGAGTGAAATCAGAAACATTTGTGAATATATGGTTAATCTGTAACTTTTAACTAATGCATTGTAAATGAAGTTCGAACAATAAATTTATAGCTCCGATCTATCCTTCCAACAAGTTATAATACGCTATGAAGGATAAACACACAGCAAGATATGAGTGTCACAAATACTTAGCCTTATCTCTATGATTTAGCGTTTTCAGAGAAAATAGAGCACTTTTAGCGTAAATACAGTGTATTTTAGTAATTAGGCAATCATCCCTTGATATATTGAAACCAGCGCCTGAAGACAAGTTTTAGAACATGGTAAGATCTTTCCAACGAGATATTAAACGCTTTCAACGGCACAAAATAGAGCAAGATATGATCGCATCAAATCTACACGAGTTCGGAGTGAAATCAGAAACATTTGTGAATATATGGTTAATCTGTAACTTTTAATTAATCCATTGTAAATGAAGTTTGAAAAATAGCTTTAGAGCTCCGATCTATCTTTCCAACGAGTAATAATACGCTCCAAACGGATAAACACACAGCAAGATATGATTGTCACAAATATTTAGCCTTATCTCTATGATTTAGCGTTTTCAGCGAAAATAGAGCACTTTTAGCGTAAATACAGTGTATTTTAGTAATTAGGCAATCATCCCTTGATATTTTAAAACCAGCGCCTGAAGACAAGTTTTAGAACTAGGTAAGATCTTTCCAACGAAATATTAGACGTTTTCAACGGCACAAAATAGAGCAAGATATGATCACATCAAATTCTACACGAGCTCGGAGTGAAATCAGAAACATTTGTGAATATATGGTTAATATGTAACTTTTAATTAATGAATTGTAAATGAAGTTTGAACAACAGCTTTAGAGCTCAGATCTATCTTTCCAACGAGATATAATACGATCCAAACGGATAAACACACAGCAAGATATGAGTGTCACAAATACTTATCCTTATCTCTATGATTTAGCGTTTTCAGAGAAAATAGAGCACTTTTAGCGTAAATACAGTGTATTTTAGTAATTGGGCAATCATCCCTTGATATTTTGAAACCAGCGCCTGAAGACAAGTTTTAGAAAATGGTAAGATCTTTCCAACGAGATATTAAACGCTTTCAATGGCACAAAATAGAGCAAGATATGATCGCATCAAATCTACACGAGTTCGGAGTGAAATCAGAAACATTTGTGAATATATGGTTAATCTGTAACTTTTAATTAATGCATTGTAAATGAAGATGGAACAATAGCTTTAGATCTCCGATCTATGTTTCCAACGAGATATAATACGCTCCAAACGGATAAACACACAGCAAGATATGAGTGTCACAAATACTTAGCCTTATCTCTATGATTTAGCGTTTTCAGCGAAAATAGAGCACTTTTAGCGTAAATACACTGTATTTTAGTAATTAGGCAATCATCCCTTTCTATTTTGAAACCAGCGCCTGAAGACAAGTTTTAGAACTTGGTAAGAACTTTCCAACGAGATATTAAACGTTTTCAATGGCACAAAATA
>CAMAPE010000057.1:7935000-8172500 GCA_945859875.1 Cuscuta europaea
TCTTCCAACGAGATATAATACGCTCCAAACGGATAAACACACAGCAAGATATGAGTGTCACAAATACTTAGCCTTATCTCTATGATTTAGCGTTTTCAGAGAAAATAGAGCACTTTTAGCGTAAATACAGTGTATTTTAGTAATTGGGAAATCATCCCTTGATATTTTGAAACCAACGCCTAAAGACAAGTTTTAGAAAATGGTAAGATCTTTCCAACGAGATATTAAACGCTTTCAGTGGCACAAAATAGAGCAAGATATGATCGCATCAAATCTACACGAGTTCGGAGTGAAATCAGAAACATTTGTGAATATATGGTTAATCTGTAACTTTTAATTAATGCATTGTAAATGAAGTTGGAACAATAGCTTTAGAGCTCCGATCTATCTTTTAAACGAGATATAATACGATCCAAACGGATAAACACACAGCAAGATATGAGTGTCACAAATACTTAGCCTTATCTCTATGATTTAGCGTTTTCAGCGAAAATAGAGCACTTTTAGCGTAAATACAGTGTATTTTAGTAATTAGGCAATCATCCCTTGATATTCTGAAACCAGCGCCTGAAAACAAGTTTTAGATCTCGGTAAGATCTTTCCAACGAGATATTAAACAATTTCAACGACACAAAATAGAGCAAGATATGATCGCATCAAATTCTACACGAGTTCGGAGTGAAATCAGAAACATTTGTTTATATATGGTTAATTTGTAACTTTTAATTAATGCATTGTAAATGAAGTTGGAACAATAGCTTTAGAGCTCCGATCTAACTTTCCAACGAGATATAATACGCCCCAAACGGATAAACACACAGTAGGATATGAGTGTCACAAATACTTAGCCTTATCTCTATGATTTAGCGTTTTCAGCTAAAATAGAGCACTTTTAGCGTCAATACAGTGTATTTTAGTAATTAGGCAATAATACCTTGATTTTTTGAAACCAGCGCCTGAAGACAAGTTTTAGAACTCGGTATGATCTTTCAAACGAGATATTAAACGCTTCCAATGGCACAACAAAGAGCAAGATGTGATCGCATCAAATTCTACACGAGTTCAGAGTGAAATCAGAAACATTTGTGAATATATGGTTAATCTGTAACTTTTAATTAATGCATTGTAAATGAAGTTGGAACAATAGCTTTAGAGCTCCGATCTATCTTTCCAACGAGATATAATACGCTCCAAACGGATAAACACACAACAATCTCTATGATTTAGCGTTTTCAGCGAAAATAGAGCACTTTTAGCGTAAATACAGTGTATTACTATTTTTGATACTATTATTATTACTATTATTATTATTATTCTTATTATTATTCTTATTATTATTATTATTATTATTATTATTATGATTATTATTATTATTATTATTATTATTATTATTATTATTATTATTATTATTATTCCTATTATTATTATTATTATTATTATTATTATTATTAGCTCCGATCTATCTTTCCAACGAGATATAATACGCTCCAAACGGTTAAACACACAGCAAGATATGAGTGTCACAAATACTTAGCCTTATCTCTATGATTTAGCGTTTTCAGCGAAAATAGAGCACTGTTAGCGTAAATAAAGTTTATTTTAGTAATTAGGCAATCATCCCTTGATATTTTGAAACCAGCGCCCAAACACATGTTTTAGAACTCGGTAAGATCTTTCCAATGAGATATTAAATGCTTTCAATGGCACAAAATAGAGCAAGATATGATCGCATCAAATTCTACTCGAGTTCGGAGTGAAATCAGAAACATTTGTGAATATCTGGTCAATCTGTAACTTTTAATTAATTCATTGTAAATGAAGTTAGAACAATAGCTTTATGTTGGTCCCGGTTATACTGGATACAGTCTAGAGGGCTGTAGTGGTCCTCTCTTCTGGTACATCTTCCTTTTCTTCAATCATTTCAAACTCATGAGCTTTGAGATCTGAAATGAGCTTATCAGTGGGATAAGTCTTTACATCCTTGCTGGCTTGGACAGCAACTACTTTCATCTTCCATGCTGAGGGCAGTCCCCTCAACACCTTCAGGTTGATCTCCTTGGTTGTGAGATCCTTGCCAAGCTCAGAAATCTCTCCAGTGAGAGTGAGGAGCCTGTCATACATCTTGGAGATGCTTTCACCAGGGAGAAGTTTGAAGTCATCAAACTTCTTGTTGGCTATGGTTAGTTTGTTGTCTTTCTCTTGCTCATCACCAGCTCCAATGAGCTCAAGAGTATCCCAGATCTCCTTAGCAGTCTTGCACTTCTTGATTCTGTTGAAGTATCTATCATCAATGGACTTGTAGAGGATGTCCTTGGCAATATTGTCTAAGTTGTACTTTCTCCTCTCTTCAGTGGTCCATTCTGACTTGGCTTTGCTAATCATCTGGGGTCTGGTATTGTCTATGGCATGTTCAGGGTTGACCTTCTGGAAGCTAGTGAAGGGGCCAATATCAAGAACTTCCCACATCTCATCATGCAGGGCACAGAGATGTGCTTTCATCCGGATCCTCCAGTCATCAAACTTAAGATCTGAAAACATAAGATTCTTGGACAGGGAGTGATCCATTATATCAGATAGAAATGAGGTAAAACAGAAAAACAAGTGGATCTTTGTTCAACAAATAACCTAAAAGATTATTAGAACAAGGAGGCTCTGATACCACTTGTTGGTCCCGGTTATACTGGATACAGTCTAGAGGGGGGGGTGAATAGACTGTATTGGTTTTTAGCTTTTTAAACTAAGTACCAGATTTTCAGAATAGCCTGTTCTGTTGAAAGAACAGACTGGCAGCGGATGGGGTTCTGGCAGGGAGTTCTGTTAGCCTCAGAGAAGCAAAGGCAGAAGGCCTTCTGTTAACTCGTAGAACCAGTTCTGCTGAACACAGATACCAAGTCCAAGGAGTTATACAGTTCTATCTAAGTGCAAGTATTAAAAGCAGTAAGTAAACGACACCAGGGATTTTTATAGTGGTTCAAGGAACAACTCGTTCCTCTAATCCACTGTTCCACTAAGCTGTAAAAACTGCTGTTTACAAAGCCTTAGTCCTAGCACTTAAGAAGCACTCCACGTCTTCTTCAAGTCTAGATGTGTCCTGGGATGCACTGCCTGGCTTCCTTTAACACTGGTCCTTTCACTGAGTCTCCTTGAAGTATCACCACTTCACTACTCCAGTTATTAGGACGTCCTTCTTGTAGCAAGAAGAGTTTCTGTTGAAACTGAGGTTCCTCCAACTAGCTTCGTTACAAAATATGTGTATGTGAAAAGCTTGAAGAGTTGAAGAACACTTGGAACTTTGCTTGAGTTGGAAAGAGTATTTTTCCAACTTCTGCCTTCTCTTGTAGAGTATACTAAGTTTGAATCTCAAGGAGGCTTTTGCTTTTTTTGAATATCTTGCTTGATTAGCAATGTGATAGCAAAGTTATGGCAAAGTTATCCAGTTGTTCTTCGTAAAGTATCTTTTATACTGAGGTTGTCTTCCCGTTGGAGGAGTAGGAGGACAACTGCATTTAATGCGCGAGCAGTTGACTTGACCAGTAGGACCCGGTAAAGTTGGCGGGTTACTATTTCGGGATAAAGTAATCCTGACATTGCGGCCAATCATCTGCAATTACTCCAAGGAGCATGGGGAGCATTAAATGAGCATTTAATGCGAGCACTGTAGCTTTTCCGTTTCATACTCCTAGCCGTTGAAGGAATCTTTCAAGTTGACTTCCCGGCTTCGTGGATTTCTTCCAAGTGTCAGACCTTCTGGTGTCATTGGCAGAGAACTGAACCAGAGAAGATCATGAGCACTTTCTGTTGTTGAAAGCTTACAGAGAATTAGGAGGGTTTCTGTCACGCTAAAGGGTAACAGAGACCCTGACGTTTCCTGTTCCTAGACAGAGAACCAAGATCTTCTGTCTGGAGGACTTCTGGTAGAGAGGCCTTCTGGTAGTCGAATATGCTAAGAACTTTACAAGGGAAAATTCTAATACATAATTTCTAAAGGGGTACTCTAAAGTCCTAGTTAATATAGCATCATCAAAATCTAAATACAATTATTCCTTACAATTTCCCCCTTTTTGATGATGCCAAAACCCTTTAACTATTTCCAGAGAAGTGCCTTCACCATAACAATTTAAAGTTTAAAACTTTTCATTAAAATCTTGGTGGGCAACTTGTCATAGGAAAATAGTAAGAGTACGATACATTCAGATAGCAGATAAAATATCACAAAGCAAACAATCAAACAGACAAACAGAAAGTACGGAAAAGCCAGAGATTGAGGAATTGCCTTACAAAATGTGAGGCAGAGATGTTCTTTTTATTAAGGTGGATTACAAGATTGTCTGATTACATAATAGCCTTGGCTGCTTCAGCTCTTGCTTGTTCATCCAGTCCTTGTAGTCTTTTTAGTTCAGCATTCACCTCTTTTCTGATTCCAGCCAGATTTCCAGTTCTTTGGTAAGAGGCCCAGACAGGTGAGAGTTTGCAGTCTAAGTAGTTAAGAACACCTTCATGGATATCTTTTCCTGGTACTATACTGTTGTGAAACCAGAATTCTGCTTCCTCCAGAGATCCACCATGTCTGACCTTCACTTGACCATCATGGTCCAAATAAAGATTCTGTTGTTGAGTAGAGGTCATCTTCTGCTTCATTTCATCAAATTGTGTAGCAGTCATCACCTGAGAACCTCCCATTCTCCATTCTTTAAAGCTTAGAGCTTTCTTTTTCTTAGATCCTTTCTTCAGTGGGGATGGAGGTCTAGGAATACCAGCTAGCCTTTTCTTCTGAAGAGCAGCCTCAAAGTAAGGTGTGGGATCCACACTTGGTTCAGCAGATGTTGAGGTTCTGGTGGTCTTGGGTTTTGGTAGATGAGGGCCTTCTTCCCCCTTTTTGGCATCATCCAGATCAGAAATCATCATGGCAATTTTCTAGAACTCTGTTGCCTGGGAGATGGCTATCTGCTCAAGAGCATCTGGCAAGGTCTGCGTGACTGAGGTCAGACCTTCTATTAAGTTTTGTTGACGATCAAGAGCAGATTTGATGTCCTGAGAGCCAGCTTCAAGCTGTATCAGCTTCTGATATCTTTCTTGATCCTTCTTGATCAGGGTGGCCACTTGATCTTTGTGATCATTATTCAGGAGTTGTAGCTGCATAAACTTCTCAGCAGATTGGTCTTCATACCATTGTACAATGTCAAGGGATTCTGTTATGTCCTTGAGTTGCTTGTTCTGCTTATTGAGAATCTGAGACTGGGAGTAAAGAACAGAGTGGACACCATCCACTTCTCTGGCAACAGCATTAAGCTTTGCAGAAGATGATTCCATGAAGGTGACCAGTGTCTGGGTCAGAGCTTCAACCTTCTCTGAGAGGTGCTGAAGTCCAGCCTCAAGATGATTGTGAACAAAGGTGATATGTTCATGGTGCTTGGTGTTGATCTCAGCTAATTGATCCATGCCATCAAGCATTTTACCACCAAAGTCTTCAGCTGCAGTGACAAACTGATTGAAGGAGATTTGGGGCTTATCTTCTTTGGATTCTGGTTTCCCAGGCATACCTAGACCTCTTGAATTAGGCATAGGAGGCCTTCTGGGTTGTTCTTCATGCTGAGGAGGGGTCTTCCTCCTCTTGGAAGTTTCATCAGCAGCAATGGAGGATGTAAGAAATCCATCATTGTCACTGGAAGAGGAGGGCACCCTGAAGATAGGTTTTCTGATGGGGGTGGAGGCCACAGAATGTTGAGGGGAGATAGGTGTGGCTGCATCTTGTGGTGAAGGTTGAGGAGAAGCAGTTTTGGATTTGTTGATGGAGGGGTTTTCTTGTTGTGAGGGAGCATTCTGTTGTTGTGGAAGAGAGGGTGGAGGTGACGGTGACCTGGATCTGATTGAGGGTTGGGATTTGCAGGGAGATGGATTTTTGGTTTTTGGTGAGGAGGTTTTCTGTTGGGGTGAAGTTGTAGGGGAGAAGATCTGTTGGTGTTGATAAGGGATAATTTGTCCTTGAGGGGATGGGGATTTGGATTTTGAGGTTTTCAGGGGTGTAGAGGTTTTCTGTGGTGAGATGGTTTTTTGTGAGGGTGAGTGAGATTTTTGTTGAGATTGGGGTGAAGTGTTTTTAGGAGAGGGAGGGGGAGAAGGAATGATTGTGGGAATTACCTCTAAGACAGTTTCAGTGAACAGAGAGTCTCTCCATTCTTTGATAAGTTTTTCCATGACCAGAGGTAGGTCATTGGCAGTAGAGGGTTCACCTTCCCCATGTGCACTGTGTCGAAACTTGATCAGTGACTCCTTCCTTTTCTTCTCAACTAACCAAGCATCAAAGGCGTCCATCTCATGCTCTTGAAGAGCCTTCACATGGTCTTCTGGTGAGTTTCTGACCAGAGGTGCTTTGCCTTGAAGTTTCTCCTTCTTCTTCTGTAGGACAGAAAGAAGAAAATCCTTGTTTAGGCAGGACTCCACAACATCTGTGTCAGCCCATCTGAGTACTTCTTCTTCTTCAGAGATGAAGTAGGACAAGTTCTTGAGGAGTTCAGTGAGAGGTCCCACTCTCCACTTTCTCCATGCCAGAATCCTGATGAATTTCCTATCAGGGCTAGAAGTATTGCTTCCTTCTTGGTTTTCTGGTGAAGGAACCACCATAGGTTGATCATTTTCAGAGGCAGGAGGAGACGAATGAAGTTCCCCCTGAGAAGTGGCATCCTTCACAACTGCTTCTTCTTCTGAGTCACTTGACTCAAAGATGATCCTCTAGCCGTGCCAAGCATTTCTGTTGGCTGGGACAGTGGGGACAGAGTCCTCCAGCTTCTCCTGTGCTGCAGGAGTCAAAATTTTGGTCTTCTTAGCGATGGGGGAGGCAGAAGGGGTGCTTGCTGAAGAGATAGGTGAAGGAGCCTTTCTCTTAAGGACAGATTTCTTTGCCACCAGCTTGTGGACTTTGACAGGTGTGGTCTTCTTCTTGGGAACCTTCTTGATCACCTTCTTTACCAAGGGTATTTCTTCTTCAGAGTCAGAAGGGGTAGGAGGTTTCTGTTGCTTCTTTGAAACTTTCTTGGGTTGAACAGCCTTCTGTTGTTGCCTTTCCCTATTGAACTCAAGGGTTCTGAGTCTTTTCTGCTCTGTCTTGAGAGCAACCTTCCTGTCACTTGACGTGTTGAGGAAGAGCAGCTTGGTGTAGTCTACCTCAACAGAGTTTCTCAGTCCTATCCTTGCTGTGAGCAGGATTTCATAGATGAGGAGACCATAACCCATGGGGGTTCTGAAAAGACAGGTCTCCTTGTCTTTCTTTTTGATGAACTCAACAAGGGATTTGATAATTACTTGTCCCCAGTTGATGTTCATCCCATGATGAACTGCAAAGACAGCCTTTGCATTCAGCGCATTCATGTCATCTGTGGAGGTGCTCTTGCTCCAGACGCACCTATGCAGGATGTTGACCAGTTTTTCATAGTCGCTCAGAAGAAGATTTTTCTTCATGTAAAGCTTTGGAACTCTACCCACTTCAGGTCGGTAGTAGAGTTGGACAAAGTTGTCCACAGTGACATTGACACTGTCCAGAGTGAGGAAGCCTTCAGTTTCCTCTTCTTGTGGATCCTCTACCACGCCAAAGAGAGCGTTGAGGTCTGCAGGAGTGAGGGTAATGTCTTCACCATTGACATTAGACCGAATGGTCTCTCCTTCGTATGTAGCGTTGAGATAGAACTCTGCTACATCTCTTGTACTGTAGGATTCAAAGTGATAACCTACCACTTTGTTCAGTTGGGAGTCCTCCATTCCCTTGATGATCTTCATCATCGTGTCGTGGTTTGAAGCGAGTTCAGGGAGTGCGGAGAGGTCGCAGTTCATCCCTGTGTAAATGTTCGAGACAAGAGTGTTGATTTCCTCCTTGGTGAGGTCGTTGATGTTGATGAAAGCCATTGGGTCAGAGACGAATGCAGAAAGCTTGAGAGTTATGGAGGTTTGAGAGTTGAAAGTAATGAGAGCAGTAGCGGTTTAGGTTACGAAAGGGGAATTTATGTGTTTGGGTTAGCGGACGTTTGGAATTAATTTATGGTTCCAAGAAACCAATAAATGTAAAAAGGGGCGGAGTAAATAAACGGGGGCGCAGTAAATGTTAAACGGCTTGATACCGTTTTAAGGGTAAAAGGGTAAACGACCCTTTTTTTTTAAAAAAAAAAAAACTAGGATACCCGGTTTCAGAAAATTTCTAAGTCCACAACCTTCTGAGGATTTTTCTGTAGAGGGGGAGGTTTTCTGTTGCTGAGGTGTTCTGCCAAGGTAAGGATCAGAAGGGGTTGACAGAAGAGGTTAACAGAAGGGGTTCACAGAAGGGGTTCTGCAAAAGGTGTTCTGTTAACAGGAAATCAGCGACAGAGGGCCTTCCTTTTCAACTTTCCCTTGGAATCTCATCCATCATTCCCAATTCTTCTCTCAGTTTATTGAACCTAGCCTCAGGGAGAGGCTTTGTCAGAATATCTGCAAGTTGATCTTCTGTTGGTACATGTTCCATGCAGATGTGCTTCTTCTCCACATGATCTCTGATGAAGTGATGTCTGATCTCAATATGCTTTGTTCTGGAATGAAGAACTGGATTCTGAGTGATAGCAATGGCACTAGTGTTGTCACACAACCGCTTGATCTCCTTTGCTTGAATTCCATAGTCTTTCAGTTGTTGCTTCATCCAGAGTAGCTGAGCACATCAACTCCCAGCTGCAATGTACTCTGCCTCAGCTGTACTTGTTGAGATGGAGTTCTGCTTCTTGCTAAACCAGGAAACAAGCCTTCCTCCTAGCAATTGGCAGTGACCAGAGGTGCTTTTTCTGTCTAGTCTGCAACCTGCAAAATCTGAGTCAGAATAACCAATTAGTTCAAAGTTACCTCCTTTGGGATACCATAAGCCTGCATTTGGATTTCCTTTGATGTATCTGATGATTCTCTTTGCAGCACTTAGATGGCTTTCCTTGGGCTTTGACTGGTATCTGGCACAGATTCCAACAGAGAATGGGATGTCTGGTCTGCTTGCAGTTAGATACAACAGAGATCCAATGATCCCTCTGTATGTTGTTGCATCTACATCTTTTCCTTCATCATCTGGACCAATCCCTTGTGAAGTGTTCATGGGAATCTTCACTGATGATTTGCCTTCCACTCCAAACTTCTTGATTAGATCTCTGGTGTACTTCCCTTGATTGATAAAGATCCCTTCTGGAACTTGTGTGACTTGAAGTCCTAGGAAGTAACTGAGTTCTCCCATCATACTCATTTCAAATTGACTCTGCATCACTTGAGAAAATTTCTTGCACAATTCTGGATTAGTACTTCCAAATATAATGTCATCAACATATATTTGTACTAACAGAATATGATTAGCAACAGAGATTTGAAATAGAGTTTTGTCAACCTTTCCTTTAGTAAACCCATGGTTTACTAGGAAAAGGGACAATGTGTCATACCAGGCTCTGGGAGCTTGCTTAAGACCATAGAGGGCTTTTTTAAGCTTGTAGACACAAGAAGATTGAGTAGGAATGACAAAACCTGGTGGTTGTTCCACATAAACTTCTTCTTCAAGATCTCCATTCAGAAATGCACTCTTGACATCCATTTGGTAGACCTTGATGTTGTTGTAGGCAGCATAGGCTAGAAAGATTCTGATGGCTTCAAGTCTGGCAACTGGTGCAAAGGTCTCATCAAAATCTATTCCTTCTTCTTGGCAGTATCCTTTAGCTACTAGCCTTGCTTTGTTCCTTACAATGTTGCCGTCTTCATCTGCTTTGTTCTTGAATACCTATTTGGTTCCAATGACATTCTGGTGCTTTGGCCTAGGAACAAGTTCCCATACTTTGTTCCTTTCAAACTGAGTGAGCTCTTCTTGCATAGCATTGATCCAGTCTGAGTCTGCAAGAGCTTCTTCAACTGTCATAGGTTCCATCTGAGATATATAGCAGGCAAGCATTGCTTCTCTCCTTGATGTGGATCTGGTTTGAACTCCACTTCTGATTTGACCAATCACTTGGTTAGGAGGATGATCTCTTAACCATGTCAGATCTGGTTCTGTCAGCTGCTGTCTTGGTCTCTCTGGTTCCTCATCTTCAGAGTCTTCATCTTTATTCAACAGAAGGGGGTTTGGTGCAGGTGTTGGAAATGCAGGGTTGTCTGCCACCTCTTCTGTTGGTTCTGGTGTTCTGTCTTCTAAGTTGACATCCTTGAGAATCTCTGTTACCTCTTCAACAGAGGTGCTTTCATCAAACTTCACATGTATGGATTCTTCAACATGTAGGGTCCTTCTGTTGAGTACTCTATAGGCTTTACTTGTGTTTGAATAGCCTATAAAGACTCCTTCATCAGCCTTTTCTTGAAATACTTTCAGATGCTCCTTTCCATTGTTGAGAATGTAGCATTTGCATCCAAATACATGAAAGTAGCTGATGTTAGGTTTTCTTCCCTTCCAGAGTTCATAAGGGGTCTTCTGGTGATTCTTGTTGATCATGCTTCTGTTCTGAGTATAGCATACAGTGTTGATTGCTTCAGCCCAATATCTCATAGGCAATCCAGATTCTGCAATCATTGTTCTTGCAGCTTCTTTTAGAGTTCTGTTCCTTCTTTCTGCTACGCCATTCTGTTGAGGGGTTCTGGCGGCTGAAAGTTGATGAAAAGTTCCATTCTGATCACAGAAGTCCTTTATGACTTGGTTGACAAATTCAGTTCCTCTGTCTGATCTGATTGTCTTCACTTTCAAGTTCTTCTCAGTCTGAAGTTGCTTTAACAGAGATGGCAACTTCTGAAGAGTTTCATTTTTCTTTGTCAGAAATACAGTCCATGTGTATCTGGAGTAGTCATCAACCATGACTAGGGTGTATTTCTTGCCACCAACGCTTGGAGTCTCAACAGGTCCAAATAAATCCATGTGAATCAGATTTAGAGGACTTGTAGAAAGATCTCCAGCAATGGGTTTGAAGGAATTCTTCACTTGTTTGCCTTTCTGACATGCACTGCAGAGGGTCTCCTTCTTGTACACAATGTCTGGTAGCCCTTCTACAATGTGTTCCCTTGCTAGTTTGTTGATTGTTTTGCAATTCAAATGGTTGAGCTTTTTGTGCCAGTCCCAGCTTAGTTTTGAATCTCCCTTGGCTATCAGGCAAACTCCATCTTTTGCAGTGTTCCAATCAACTACATAGATGTTCTTTTTCCTTGATGCTGTAAGAACCACATCCTTTGTTGTCTCATGCTTCACATAGCAGAAGTCCTTTGTGAATTCAACAGTGTAGCCTTTGTCACAGAACTGGCTAGCACTCAGCAAGTTGAACTTCAGTCCTTTGACATATGAGACATCATCAATGATGATCTGGTTCTTGATCAACTTTCCTCTTCCTTTTGTTTGACCTTCTTTGTCATTACCTCCAAAGGTAACTCTAGGTCCTTTGCATTTCTGGAACTCTGTTAGGCAACTTCTGTCACCTGTCATGTGCCTGGAGCATCCACTATCAATAAACCATTCTTGTTCAGAGATAGCTCCAGCACACAGTTCCTGCAAGATCAAAAGAAAGATTTAGGTACCCAAGCAATGCTGGGTCCTGGGGGGTCATGGAGTCTGGGTAGTTGGTACCATTTTGGTCTCATCAAGTGAAACCTTGGTGGGTGGTACCCATTGTCCACCTGGTAGTTGTAGTAGACAGAAGTGTGATTCACTTTGGGCAGATGCTTGTGAGGGTCATGCTTCCTGTTTACATACTTTTGCATAGCTTTCTTTGTTGGAAAGAAGTCCCATATACTATCAAGAGCGGAGGGACGGTTAACTTTGGGCTTCTGAAGTTGACCAGCAAACCTCTTCTTCCTGAAGTTAACTCTCTCTTGATATTTGCCCTTCTGGTGATCATCTCTGGCACGATTGACATGAGGTTGTCTGTCAATGAATGGTCTTTTATTTTTGTTATTCTGAAAACCTCTTCTGTTGTTAGGTTTTCTGCCACGTTCATTATTTTTCAAAAAGGGTTTCTGTTGAACCTTTATCTTACCCTTTTCTGGTCTGACTTCCTCATGAACAACCTTGGTGCCAGATACACCAGCTTGACAGATGGGGCTAGAAATCAGTGGCTCTATGACCTTATCTGCCTTAGCAACTCTGGTGCTAGGCATTACAGAAGGCTCACCTGATTCTGTTGAGCCATAACCAAGACCAAAACGAGTGCCAATCTGTTGATCAAGCACAATCTTTTCCATGGAAGACTGGGCCTTCTGGTAAGCTTTGTACTTAATCTCGAGAGGCTCTATTTCTCTTATTCTCTTAAGAAGAGAAACATTTTCAGTCTCCAGTTGATCTCTTTCCTCAATTAGAAGATTGATTTTGATCTCAACCTCCTTCTTTAAGTCAAGAATTTCAGCTTTTAACTTACTGTTTTCTTCTGTTACAGAAGAATAAGTGGCTTGTATGGCCTTAAACTCTTCCCAAAATTCTGACATTGAATCAGAATCAAAAGCTAAGCCTACCGAAGAAAAACTAGATTCAGAAGTAGAGGTTACCTCATCATCAGAATGAGCCATCAGGCAAAGGTCTTCTGTCTCAGTATCCAGGCAACAGAAGGCCTCATCAGAATCTGAGTCAGAACTGGATTCTGTTTCTGACAGAGGGTCTTTCTCCACCTGTTCTGTCACAAGTGCCTTTCTCCTTCTGGAGTTGTCCTCGTACTTCTTCTTTTCTCCATCTTGTCCTTGCTTCTTGGACACTCTAGGATGGGGACAATCAACCTTGAAGTGACCAGGTTGTCTGCAATTGTAACAGAGAAGCTCTCCACTGCTTTCTGTTGATTTGACCTTCTGGTATGGCTTTCTGTTGAAAGATGGACTCCTTCCATCTTTGGGATGCTTCATAAACTTTTTGAATCTCCTGGCAAAGGCAGCCATATATTCATCAGATAAAAGTACTGAAGGGTCAAAATCATTTACCTTAGATGTGCTGGCAGTGAGGGCTGTAGTGGTCCTCTCTTCTGGTACATCTTCCTTTTCTTCAATCATTTCAAACTCATGAGCTTTGAGATCTGAAATGAGCTTATCAGTGGGATAAGTCTTTACATCCTTGCTGGCTTGGACAGCAACTACTTTCATCTTCCATGCTGAGGGCAGTCCCCTCAACACCTTCAGGTTGATCTCCTTGGTTGTGAGATCCTTGCCAAGCTCAGAAATCTCTCCAGTGAGAGTGAGGAGCCTGTCATACATCTTGGAGATGCTTTCACCAGGGAGAAGTTTGAAGTCATCAAACTTCTTGTTGGCTATGGTTAGTTTGTTGTCTTTCTCTTGCTCATCACCAGCTCCAATGAGCTCAAGAGTATCCCAGATCTCCTTAGCAGTCTTGCACTTCTTGATTCTGTTGAAGTATCTATCATCAATGGACTTGTAGAGGATGTCCTTGGCAATATTGTCTAAGTTGTACTTTCTCCTCTCTTCAGTGGTCCATTCTGACTTGGCTTTGCTAATCATCTGGGGTCTGGTATTGTCTATGGCATGTTCAGGGTTGACCTTCTGGAAGCTAGTGAAGGGGCCAATATCAAGAACTTCCCACATCTCATCATGCAGGGCACAGAGATGTGCTTTCATCCGGATCCTCCAGTCATCAAACTTAAGATCTGAAAACATAAGATTCTTGGACAGGGAGTGATCCATTATATCAGATAGAAATGAGGTAAAACAGAAAAACAAGTGGATCTTTGTTCAACAAATAACCTAAAAGATTATTAGAACAAGGAGGCTCTGATACCACTTGTTGGTCCCGGTTATACTGGATACAGTCTAGAGGGGGGGTGAATAGACTGTATTGGTTTTTAGCTTTTTAAACTAAGTACCAGATTTTCAGAATAGCCTGTTCTGTTGAAAGAACAGACTGGCAGCGGATGGGGTTCTGGCAGGGAGTTCTGTTAGCCTCAGAGAAGCAAAGGCAGAAGGCCTTCTGTTAACTCGTAGAACCAGTTCTGCTGAACACAGATACCAAGTCCAAGGAGTTATACAGTTCTATCTAAGTGCAAGTATTAAAAGCAGTAAGTAAACGACACCAGGGATTTTTATAGTGGTTCAAGGAACAACTCGTTCCTCTAATCCACTGTTCCACTAAGCTGTAAAAACTGCCGTTTACAAAGCCTTAGTCCTAGCACTTAAGAAGCACTCCACGTCTTCTTCAAGTCTAGATGTGTCCTGGGATGCACTGCCTGGCTTCCTTTAACACTGGTCCTTTCACTGAGTCTCCTTGAAGTATCACCACTTCACTACTCCAGTTATTAGGACGTCCTTCTTGTAGCAAGAAGAGTTTCTGTTGAAACTGAGGTTCCTCCAACTAGCTTCGTTACAAAATATGTGTATGTGAAAAGCTTGAAGAGTTGAAGAACACTTGGAACTTTGCTTGAGTTGGAAAGAGTATTTTTCCAACTTCTGCCTTCTCTTGTAGAGTATACTAAGTTTGAATCTCAAGGAGGCTTTTGCTTTTTTTGAATATCTTGCTTGATTAGCAATGTGATAGCAAAGTTATGGCAAAGTTATCCGGTTGTTCTTCGTAGTGTATCTTTTATACTGAGGTTGTCTTCCCGTTGGAGGAGTAGGAGGACAACTGCATTTAATGCGCGAGCAGTTGACTTGACCAGTAGGACCCGGTAAAGTTGGCGGGTTACTATTTCGGGATAAAGTAATCCTGACATTGTGGCCAATCATCTGCAATTACTCCAAGGAGCATGGGGAGCATTAAATGAGCATTTAATGCGAGCACTGTAGCTTTTCCGTTTCATACTCCTAGCCGTTGAAGGAATCTTTCAAGTTGACTTCCCGGCTTCGTGGATTTCTTCCAAGTGTCAGACCTTCTGGTGTCATTGGCAGAGAACTGAACCAGAGAAGATCATGAGCACTTTCTGTTGTTGAAAGCTTACAGAGAATTAGGAGGGTTTCTGTCACGCTAAAGGGTAACAGAGACCCTGACGTTTCCTGTTCCTAGACAGAGAACCAAGATCTTCTGTCTGGAGGACTTCTGGTAGAGAGGCCTTCTGGTAGTCGAATATGCTAAGAACTTTACAAGGGAAAATTCTAATACATAATTTCTAAAGGGGTACTCTACAGTCCTAGTTAATATAGCATCATCAAAATCTAAATACAATTATTCCTTACACTCGGTAAGATCTTTCCAACGAGATATTAATCGCTTTCAGCGGCACAAAATAGAGCAAGATATGATCGCATCAAATTCTACACGAGTTCGGAGTGAAATCAGAAGCATTTGTGAATATATGGTTAATCTGTAACTTTTACTTTATTCATTGTAAATGAAGTTGGAACAATAGCTTTAGATCTCCGATCTATCTTTCCAACTAGATATAATACGATCCAAACAGATAAACACACAGCAAGATATGAGTGTCACAAATACTTAGCCTTATCTCTATGATTTAGCGTTTTCAGCAAAAATAGAGCACTTTTAGCGTAAATACAGTGTATTTTAGTAATTAGGCAATCATACCTTGATATTTTTAAACCAGCGCCTGAAGACAAGTTTTATAACTCGGTAAGATCTTTCCAACGAGATATTAATCGCTATCAACGGCACAAAATAGAGCAAGATATGATTGCATCAAATTCTACACGAGTTCGGAGTGAAATCAGAAACATTTGTGAATATATGGTTAATCTGTAACTTTTAATTAATGCATTGTAAGTGAAGTTGGAACAATACCTTTAGAGCCCCGATCTATCTTTCCAACGAGATATAATACGCTCCAAATGGATAAACACACAGCAAGATATGAGTGTCACAAATACTTAACCTTATCTCTATGATTTGGCGTTTTCAGCGAAAATAGAGCACTTTTAGCGTAAATAAAGTGTATTTTAGTAATTAGGCACTCATCCCTTGATAATTGGAAACCAGCGCCTAAAGACAAGTTTTAGAACTCGGTAAGATCTTTCCAACGAGATATTAAACGCTTTCAACGGCAAAAAATAGAGCAGGATATGATCGCATCAAATTCTACACGAGTTCGCAGTGAAATAAAAAACATTTGTGAATATATGGTTAATCTGTAACTTTTAATTAGTACATTATAAATGAAGTTGGAACAATAGCTTTAGATCCCGATCTATCTTTCCAACGAGATATAATACGCTCCAAATGGATAAACACACAACAAGATATGAGTGTTACAAATACTTAGCCTTATCTCTATGATTTAGCGTTTTCAGCAAAAATAGAGCACTTTTAGCGTAAAATACAGTGTATTTTAGTAATTAGGCAATCATCCATTGATATTTTGAAACCAAAACCTGAAGACAAGTTTTAGAACTCGGTATGATATTTCCAACGAGATATTAGACGCTTTGAACGGAACAAAATAGAGCAAGATATGATCGCATCAAATTCTACACGAGTTCAGAGTGAAATCAGAAACATTTGAGAATATATCGTTAATCTGTAACTTTTAACTAATGCATTGTAAATGAAGTTGGAACAATTGTTTTAGATCTCCGATCTATATTTCCAACGAGATATAATACGATACAAACGGATAAACACACAGCAAGATATGAGTGTCACAAATACTTAGCCTTATCTCTATGATTTAGCGTTTTCAGCGAAAATAGAGCACTTTTAGCGTAAATACAGTGTATTTTAGTAATTAGGCAATCATCCCATGACATTCTGAAACCAGCGCCTGAAAACAAGTTTTAGAACTCGGTAAGATCTTTCCAACGAGATATTAAACAATTTCAACGACACAAAATAGAGCAAGATATGATCGCATCAAATTCTACACGAGTTCGGAGTGAAATCAGAAACATTTGTTTATATATGCTTAATTTGTAACTTTTAATTATTGCATTGTAAATGAAGTTGGAACAATAGCTTTAGAGCTCCGATCTATCTTTTCAAAGAGATATAATACGCCCAAAACGGATAAACACACAGCAGGATATGAGTGTCACAAATACTAAGCCTTATCTCTATGATTTAGCGTTTTCAGCTAAAATAGAGCACTTTTAGCGTAAATAGAGTGTATTTTAGTAATTAGGCAATAATCCCTTGATTTTTTGAATCCAGCGCCTGAAGACAAGTTTTAGAACTCGGTATGATCTTTCAAACGAGATATTAAACGCTTTCAACGGCACAACAAAGAGCAAGATGTGATCGCATCAAATTCTACACGAGTTCGGAGTGAAATCAGAAACATTTGTGAATATATGGTTAATCTGTAACTTTTAATTAATGCATTGTAAATGAAGTTGGAACAATAGCTTTAGAGCTCCGATCTATCTTTCCAACGAGATATAATACGCTCCAAACGGATAAACACACAGCAATATATGAGTGTCACGAATACTTAGCCTTATCTCTATGATTTAGCGTTTTCAGCGAAAATAGAGCACCTTTAGCGTAAATACAGTGTATTACTATTTTTATTACTATTATTATTACTATTATTATTACTATTATTATTATTATTCTTATTATTATTATTATTATTATTATTATTCTTATTATTATTATTATTATTATTATTTTATTATTATTATTATTATTATTATTATTATTATGATTATGATTATTATTATTATTATTATTATTATTATTATTATTATTATTATTATTATTAGTAGTAGTAGTAGTAGTAGTAGTAGTAGTAGTAGTAGTAGCTCCGATTTATCTTTCCAACGAGATATAATACGCTCCAAACGGTTAAACACACAACAAGATATGAGTGTCACAAATACTTAGCCTTATCTCTATGATTTAGCGTTTTCAGCGAAAATAGAGCACTGTTAGCGTAAGTACAGTGTATTTTAGTAATTAGGCAATGCTCCCTTGATATTTTGAAACCAGATCCTGAAGACAAGTTTTAGAACTCGGTAAGATCTTTCCAACGAGATATTAAACGCTTTCAACGGTACAAAATAGAGAAAGATATGATCGCATCAAATTCTACACGAGTTCGGAGTGAAATCAGAAACATTTGTGAATATATGGTTAATCTGTAACTTTTAATTAATGCATTGTAAATGAAGTTGGAACAATAGCTTTAGAGCTCCGATCTATCTTTCCAACGAGATATAATACGCTCCAAACGGATAAACACACAGCAAGATATGAGTGTCACAAATACTTAGCCTTATCTCTATGATTTAGCGTTTTCAGCGAAAATAGAGCACTTTTAGCGTAAATACAGTGTATTTTAGTAATTAGGCAATAATCCCTTGATATTCTGAAACCAGCGCCTGAAAACAAGTTTTAGATCTCGGTAAGATCTTTCCAACGAGATATCAAACAATATCAACGACGCAAAATAGAGCAAGATATGATCGCATCAAATTCTACACGAGTTCGGAGTGAAATCAGAAACATTTGTTTATATATGGTTAATTTGTAACTTTTAATTAATGCATTGTAAATGAAGTTGGAACAATAGCTTTAGAGCTCCGATCTATCTTTCCAACGAGATATAATACGCCCCAAACGGATAAACACACAGCAGGATATGAGTGTCACAAATACTTAGCCTTATCTCTATGATTTGGCGTTTTCAGCTAAAATAGAGCACTTTTAGCGTAAATACAGTGTATTTTAGTAATTTGGCAATAATCCCTTGATTTTTTGAAACCAGCGCCTAAAACAAGTTTTAGAACTCGGTATGATCTTTCAAACGAGATATTAAACGCTTTCAATGGCACAACAAAGAGCAAGATGTGATCGCATCATATTCTACACGAGTTCAGAGTGAAATCAGAAACATTTGTGAATATATGGTTAATCTGTAACTTTTAATTAATGCATTGTAAATGAAGTTGGAACAATAGCTTTAGAGCTCCGATCTATCTTTCCAACGAGATATAATACGCTCCAAGAAGAGTTCATAAGCACTCTATCAAGTTTGGCCCAAAGAGAACCCCTATTCCAAGTTAGGAATTTCCCTGTGGAAGGAGTGTCCACAAGGTTAGCTTGGACTTTGAAGTCAATAAGGTGTTTTATGTAGTAGGCCGAGGGGGGGGGGGGGGTAGGCCCAATCCTTTCATTAGGACTGCCCACCCAATTGAAATCCCCCATAACAAGCCAAGGGATATTAATATGAGGTTCAAGGCTAGCAATGTGTTCCCAAAGGGTCCTTCTTTCCACCACAGTGTAAAGAGCATAGATAAAAGTCACCAAGAAAGTATTTTGGGTGACTTTATCTAAGATCTTACAATGAATATGTTGACAATCAACCTCCAAAATGTTCAAGTTGGCGAAGGAAGGATCCCATAAAAGGGCAATTCTTCCACCCTCAATTAAATCAAAGTTTGTCTTAGATTTCCAATTTGGCAATCTATTAGACATAAACTTATCAAAGTTAGGGTTGGACATCTTTGTTTCAAGTAAGCAACACACATGGACCTTATTAATTCTCATAAAGGAACAAAAATACAATTTTGTTTTGAGGTCTTATTAAGACCTCTAACATTCCAAGAGGACACAAACATTAAAACTATTTAAAGTTCCTCCTTCCTCCAAACTTTCTAGTCATAAAGGGTCTCGTCCTAGGCTTTGAATTTTCCCTTGGTTGATATCTATCCAAGAAGAGGAAATAAGCTTTTTCCAAAAAGAGAGGGGAGGCTTCGTATCCCTCTTCCGTGGGATACAATCCGGGTAGAGTTTTCAAACATTCATTAGTGAAGTTGATGTCAATGGTCAAGTGATTCTTAGTAGTTTCCAAGTAGTTATCAAGTCTAGTAAAGTCCTCCTTAACATCTTCAATGTGTTTGAGATGAATCCAAGGCTTATCATCAATGTTTAGGTCAACTTTGACCACAACATCATCAAGGAAAGCCTCTTGGATATCATGGACAATGCGTATAGAGTCCTTAGGAACATTTCTAAGGTCCTTGACCTTACAAGCATTTCCTTGTAACTGACCAACCTCAAAATGGCTGTTTAAGCAATGCCTATAAACACCCTTAAGGAATTTTGGGGAATAAACATAACCATATTTGTTTGGTTTGACCCCGGGGAGGCCTTCCAAACAAGTTTTGGTAAATTGCACACCGGAAGCCTTTTCCCCCACAATTCGAAGGTTGTGATCAAGTTTAATAACATCAACATCCACCTCATCTTGGTGTTTGAGTTTGATTATGGGTTGGAGGGGATCCACCGGATCCAAATCAATAACCACCTCATCCTCAAACGTGTCAAGGAGTGAGGTTTTAACCACACGGACAGTTTTGTCTATTGTAGTATCAATTTCTTGAGGAGGGGGGTCAAATTTATCCTCCTCCTCATCATCAATAATAACCTTGTTAGGTCCCCTTTTACATCTAGTCACCCTAAAGAAAGGGTGGTCATTCTTTTTAGCTTTGGAAGCAACATTTTTGTTGTTTTCCAAAGGAACATGTTCCTTCCCTTGTCTTTGGGTAGCATTGTCAAGAGTATCATGAATAATAGTCTTAGCATTGCCACCCTTGGCAGCCTCTTTTTCCTCTCTTTCTTTCTTTTCACTCTCGGCCAAGACCTTACAAGTGAAAGCATGGTGCCCAAAGGTTTTGCAATGGAAGCAAAAATTGGGATAAGTTTCATACTTCACATATTGGGTGTGAAATTTACCATTGGGCAGCTTGATTTTAAGCTCAAGGGGAGGGGGCTTTGAGGCATCAATCTCAATTAGCACACGGGCAAAGTGGGATCTAACCCTCTCTTGGGTGACTCTATCCGTGGCTAAAGGAACTCCCACCCGGGAGGCAATTACACTTATGATGTCTTCTTCCCAAAGCCTCATAGGAAGGTGGGGAAATTGCACCCAAATTGGGAGTTTAAGAAACTCATCACTATCCATAGTGAAGTTGTCCGAGAGAGGTTTCAAAGGAAAACTCTTTCCAAGGATAGTATGGGGTCCATCCGAGAGGACCTTAGTCCTATCCTCCTCACTTTGGAATTTGAAAATAAACCAACCTTTGTCATGGGATCTAACTTGGCAAGGTACTTTCCATTTGTTCATCATGTCATGTATAGCCTTGAATCCGGGAAATTTCCCATCAAAATAGGCCACAAGGCAAAAGCCCCATATTTGGACCATAGAAAGCATCTTTCTATTAGAAAGATCCACAAATTCTCCCACCGGTTCAATGAACTTAAGTTTCATACCCTTTTCCGGTTCCCTATTGTCTTTGAACAAAGATGCCCAAGGTAGGGGCTTGGAAGTAGTAGCATTAAACACGCCCTTGCCTTTTTCACCTTGTAATGCCGCGGCATTAGAGGTAGAGGCTAAAGCAATGTCAGTGTCCATAGCAATAGGTAAAGCCATAGGGAGGGCAGATTTGTTAGCCAACTCAAAAGCCAAAGATTTGAGAGGAGTATCATTTATTTTTTCAATACTCTTCAAAGAAGCCGAGGGTTCAATGTCCAAGGGTGGGACATTGACCCCTAAAACAGTAGCATTTCTATCTTTATCAATATCAATATTCATAGAAGTAGGGGTAACACAACCACATTTATCACCTTTGCTCAAAGAGGAGGCATCAACACGAGTTTTTATACTCGAATTAGCATCACTTAAAGTTTCGGGCACAATAGAGGCATCAATATCTTTGGAACCAACAAGAGGTTCCTCAATCTCACAAGCAACATCAATACTAGGATCATTTGAGCTAAGAAGGAGAGAGCTTACCTCAACCTCAATTGTAGCCGAGGAAGAAGAGTGTTCCTTGCTAGGTTCATAAGTAGCATCCTCTTGGAGAGATGAGTTTTGTTCACTTTGAACACCATCCGAGAGTAGCTCATCCACCTCCTTAGCTTGTGCCTTAGCTCTAAGCCGAGTGGAGGATTTGGTAGGAGGTTTGGAAGCCTTCTTTTTGGTCTTCCCCTTAGGCATAGTGACCGAGAGGGAAAGAGAAGCACCTCCCAAAACTCACATGAAGCTTCGGTGCAAAAATGGTGAAATCCGAACTGTTCACCCAAAATAGTCGTTGGAGAAGAAGAGTACGGCCACCTCCAAAAAAGGTCCGATGATGAAATTTTTTGGAGAAAGTTAATCCCCAAGCTGAGGGGAACCAGAATCTATGCTTGGAACACAAATCCACCAAGAGAAGCGGGCTGTAGAGGCGTTGACCTCTTTTGCGTGAATAGTGAAACCGAAACGAAGAAAGGCGGAAAAACCACTCCAGACCACCAAAAAGGAGCTCGAAAATTAGAGAATCTACACACCTAAGACAAAGGAGGTGTAGAGTAACTAATATCCAAGCTCAAAGAAGGAGAAAGCTGGAGGAGAAGCAAGAAACCGGTGAAGAAGATGAAGTTTTTTTGTGAATAAGCGGAAGTCGCTTAGAGAGAGACTCTCTCGACGCAAAAAAGAGGGCCTCAGGCGCTGGTTTTTTCAGGCGCTGGTTTCAAAATATCAAGGGATGATTGCCTAATTACTAAAAAACAGTAGTTACGCTAAAAGTGCTCTATTTTCGCTGAAAACGCTAAATCATAGAGATAAGGCTAAGTATTTGTGACACTCATATCTTGCTGTGTGTTTATCCGTTTGGAGCATATTATATCTCGTTGGAAAGATAGATCTGAGCTCTAAAGGTAATGTTCCAACTTAATTTACAATGCATTAATTAAAAGTTACAGATTAACCATATATTCACAAATGTTTCTGATTTCACTCCGAACTCGTGTAGAATTTGATGCGATCATATCTTGCTCTATTTTGTGCCGTTGAAAGCGTTTAACATCTCGTTGGAAACATCTTACCGAGTTCTAAAACTTGTCTTCAGGCGCTGGTTTCAAACTATCAGGGGATGAATGCCAAATTACTAAAATACACTGTATTTACGCTAAAAGTCCTCTATTTTCGCTGAAAACGCTAAATCATAGAGTTAAGGCTAATTGTTTGTGACACTCATATCTTGTTGTGTGTTAATCCGTTTGGAGCGTATTATATCTCGTTGGAAAGATAGATCGGACATCTAAATCTATTGTTCCAACTTCATTTACAATGCATTAATTAAAAGTTACAAATTAACCATATATTCACAAATGTTTCTGATTTCAATCCGAACTCGTGTAGAATTTGATGTGAACATATCTTGCTATATTTTTTGCCGTTGAAAGCGTTTAACATCTAGTTCGAACGAGCTTACCGAGTTCTAAAACTTGTCTGCTGGCGCTGGTTTCAAAATATCAAGGGATGATTCCCTAATTACTAAAATACACTGTATTTACGCTAAATGTGCTCTATTTTCGCTTAAACGCTAAATCATAAAGATAAGGCTAAGTATTTGTGACACTCATATCTTGCTGTGTGTTTATCCGTTTGGAGCGTATTATATCTCGTTGGAAAGATAGATGGGAGCTCTAAAGCTATTGTTCCAACTTCATTTACAATGCATTAATTAAAAGTTACAGATTAACCATATATTCACAAATGTTTCTGATTTCACTCCGAACTCGTGTAGATTTGATGCAATCATATCTTGCTCTATTGTTTGCCGTTGAAAGCGTTTAATATCTCGTTGGAAAGATCTTACCATGTTCTAAAACTTGTCTTCAGGCACTGGTTTCAAAATATCAAGTGATGATTGCCTAATTACTAAAATACACTGTATTTACGCTAAAAGTGCTCTATTTTCTCTGAAAACGCTAAATCATAGAGATAAGGCTAAGTATTTGTGACACTCATATCTTTCTCTGTGTTTATTCGTTTGGAGCGTATTATATCTCGTTGGAAAGATAGATGGGAGCTCTAAATCTATTGTTCCAACTTCATTTACAATGCATTAATTAAAAGTTACAGATTAACCATATATTCACAAATGTTTCTGATTTCACTCCGAACTCGTGTAGATTTGATGCAATCATATCTTGCTCTATTTTTTGCCGTTGAAAGCGTTTAATATCTCTTTGGAAAGATCTTACCATGTTCTAAAACTTGTCTTCAGGCGCTGGTTTCTAAATATCATGTGATGATTGCCTAATTACTAAAATACACTGTATTTACGCTAAAAGTGCTCTATTTTCTCTGAAAACGCTAAATCATAGAGATAAGGCTAAGTATTTGTGACACTCATATCTTGCTCTGTGTTTATCCGTTTGGAGCGTATTATATCTCGTTGGAAAGATAGATCTGAGATCTAAAGCTATTGTTCAAACTTCATTTACAATGCATTAATTAAAAGTTACAGATTAACCATATATTCACAAATAGTTCTGATTTCACTCCGAACTCGTGTAGA
Source organism: Cuscuta europaea (assembly GCA_945859875.1). Taxonomy (NCBI): domain Eukaryota; kingdom Viridiplantae; phylum Streptophyta; class Magnoliopsida; order Solanales; family Convolvulaceae; genus Cuscuta; species Cuscuta europaea. The sequence continues at coordinate 7,959,181 of CAMAPE010000057.1, forward strand.
ATTTGATGTGATCATATCTTGCTCTATTTTGTGCCGTTGAAAGCGTTTAATATGTCGTTGGAAGGATCTTACCTAGTTCTAAAACTTGTATTCAGACGCAGGTTTAAAAATATCCAGGGATGATTGCCTAATTACTAAAATACACTGTATTTACACTAAAAGTGCTCTATTTTTGCTGAAAACGCTAAATCTTAGAGATAAAGCTATGTATTGTGACACTCATATCTTGCTGTGTGTTTGTCCGTTTGGAGCGTATTATATCTCGTTGGAAAGATAGATCGGAGCTCTAAAGCTATTTTTCCAACTTAATTTACAATGCATTAATTAAAAGTTACAGATTAACCATATATTCACAAATGTTTCTGATTTCACTCCGAACTCGTATAGAATTTGATGCGATCATATCTTGGTCTATTTTGTGCCGTTGAAAGCGTTTAATATCTCGTTGGAAAGCTCTTGCCGAGTTCTAAAAATTGTTTTAAAGCGCGTGTTTCAAAATATCAAGGGATGATTGCCTAATTACTAAAATACACTGTATTTACGCTAAAAGTGCTCTATTTTCGCTGAAAACGCTAAATCATAGAGATAAGGCTAATTATTTGTGACACTCATATCTTGCTGTGTGTTTATCCGTTTGGAGCGTATTATATCTCGTTGGAAAGATAGATCGGAGCTCTAAAGCTATTGTTCCAACTTCATTTACAATGCATTAATTAAAAGTTACAGATTAACCATATATTCACAAATGTTTCTGATTTCACTGCGAACTCGTGTAGAATTTGATGCGATCATATATTGCTCTATTTTGTTCCGTAGAAACCGTTTAATATCTCGTTGGAATGATCATACCGAATTCTAAAAGTTGTCTACAGGCGATGGTTTCAAAATATCAAGGTATGATTGCCTAATTACTAAAATACACTATATTTACGCTCAAAGTGCCCTATTTTCGCTGAAAACGCTAAATCATAGAGATAATAAGGCTAAGTATTTGTGACACTCATATCTTGATGTGTGTTTATCCGATTACAGCGTATTATATCTCGTTGGATAGATAGATCTGAGATCTAAAGCTATTGTTCCGTCTCAATTTACAATGCATTAATTAAAAGTTACAGATTAACCATATATTCACAAATGTTTCTGATTTCACTCCGAACTCGTGTAGAATTTGATGCGATCATATCTTGCTCTATTTTGTGCCGTTGAAAGCGTTTAACATCTCGTTGGAAACATATTACCGAGTTCTAAAACTTGTCTTCAGGCGCTGGTTTCAAACTATCAGGGAATGATTGCCAAATTACTAAAATACACTGTATTTACGCTAAAAGTCCTCTATTTTCGCTGAAAACGCTAAATCATAGAGATAAGGCTAATTATTTGTGACACTCATATCTTGCTGTGTGTTAATCCGTTTGGAGCGTATTATATCTCGTTGGAAAGATAGATCGGAGCTCTAAATCTATTGTTCCAACTTCATTTACAATGCATTAATTTAAAGTTACAAATTAACCATATATTCACAAATGTTTCTGATTTCACTCCGAACTCGTGTGGAATTTGATGCGAACATATCTTGCTCTATTTTTTGCCGATGAAAGCGTTTAACATCTCGTTGGAACGAGCTTACCGAGTTTTAAAACTTGTCTGGTGGCGCTGGTTTCAAAATATCAAGGGATGATTCCCTAATTACTAAAATACACTGTATTTACACTAAAAGTGCTTTATTTTCGCTTAAACGCTAAATCATAGAGATAAGGCTAAGTATTTGTGACACTCATATCTTGCTGTGTGTTTATCCGTTTGGAGAGTATTATATCTCGTTGGAAAGATAGATCGGAGATCTAAAGCTATTGTTCCAACTTCATTTACAATGCATTAATTAAAAGTTACAGATTAACCATATATTCACAAATGTTTCTGATTTCACTCCGAACTCGTGTAGATTTGATGCAATCATAGCTTGCTCTATTTTTTGCCGCTGAAAGCGTTTAATATCTCGTTGGAAAGATCTTACCATGTTCTAAAACTTGTCTTCAGGCGCTGGTTTCAAAATATCAAGTGATGATTGCCTAATTACTAAAATACACTGTATTTACGCTAAAAGTTCTCTATTTTCTCTGAAAACGCTAAATCATAGAGATAAGGCTAAGTATTTGTGACACTCATATCTTGCTCTGTGTTTATCCGTTTGGAGCGTATTATATCTCGTAGGAAAGATAGATCTGAGCTCTAAAGCTATTGTTCAAATTTCATTTACAATGCATTAATTAAAAGTTACAGATTAACCATATATTCACAAATAGTTCTGATTTCACTCCGAACTCGTGTAGAATTCGATGTGATCATATCTTGCTCTATTTTGTGCCGTTGAAAGCGTTTAATATGTCGTTGGAAGGATCTTACCTAGTTCTAAAACTTGTATTCAGGCGCAGGTTTCAAAATATCCAGGGATGATTGCCTAATTACTAAAATACACTGTATTTACAATAAAAGTGCTCTATTTTTGCTGAAAACGCTAAATCTTAGAGATAAAGCTAAGTATTTGTGACACTCATATCTTGCTGTGTGTTTATCCGTTTGGAGCGTATTATATCTCGTTGGAAAGATAGATCGAAGCTCTAAAGCTATTGTTCCAACTTCATTTACAATGCATTAATTAAAAGTTACAGATTAACCATATATTCACATATGTTTCTGATTTCACTGCGAACTCGTGTAGAATTTGATGCGATCATATATTGCTCTATTTTGTTCCGTAGAAACCGTTTAATATCTCGTTGGAATGATCATACCGAATTCTAAAAGTTGTCTACAGGCGCTGGTTTCAAAATATCAAGGTATGATTGCCTAATTACTAAAATACACTATATTTACGCTAAAAGTGCCCTATTTTCGCTGAAGACGCTAAATCATAGAGATAAGGCTAAGTATTTGTGACACTCATATGTTGATGTGTGTTTATCCGTTTACATCGTATTATATCTCGTTGGATAGATAGATCTGAGATCTAAAGCTATTGTTCCAACTCAATTTACAATGCATTAATTAAAAGTTACAGATTAACCATATATTCACAAATGTTTCTGATTTCACTCCGAACTCGTGTAGAATTTGATACGATCATATCTTCCTCTATTTTGTGCCGTTGAAAGCGTTTAACATCTCGTTGGAAACATATTACCGAGTTCTAAAACTTGTATTCAGGCGCTGGTTTCAAACTATCAGGGAATGATTGCCAAATTACTAAAATACACTGTATTTACGCTAAAAGTCCTCTATTTTCGCTGAAAACGCTAAGTCATAGAGATAAGGCTAATTATTTGTGACACTCATATCTGGCTGTGTGTTAATCCGTTTGGAGCGTTTAATATCTCGTTGGAAAGATAGATCGGAGCTCTAAAGCTATAGTTCCAACTTCATTTACAATGCATTCATTAAAAGTTACAGATTAACCATATACTCACAAATGTTTCTGATTTCACTCCGAACTCGTGTAGATTTGATGCAATCATATCTTGCTCTATTTTTTGCCGTTGAAAGCGTTTAATATCTCGTTGGAAAGATCTTACCATGTTCTAAAACATGTCTTCAGGCGCTGGTTTCAAAATATCAAGTGATGATTGCCTAATTACTAAAATACACTGTATTTACGCTAAAAGTGCTCTATTTTCTCTGAAAACGCTAAATCATAGAGATAAGGCTAAGTATTTGTGACACTCATATCTTGCTCTGTGTTTATCCGTTTGGAGCGTATTATATCTCGTTGGAAAGATAGATGGGAGCTCTAAATCTATTGTTCCAACTTCATTTACAATGCATTAATTAAAAGTTACATATTAACCATATATTCACAAATGTTTCTGATTTCACTCCGAACTCGTGTAGATTTGATGCAATCATATCTTGCTCTATTTTTGGCCGTTGAAAGCGTTTAGTATCTCGTTGGAAAGATCTTACCATGTTCTAAAACTTGTCTTCAGGCGCTGGTTTCAAACTATCAGGGAATGATTGCCAAATTACTAAAATACACTGTATTTACGCTAAAAGTGCTCTATTTTGTCTGAAAACGCTAAGTCATAGAGATAAGGCTAATTATTTGTGACACTCATATCTTGCTGTGTGTTAATCCGTTTGGAGCGTATTATATCTCGTTGGAAAGATAGATCTGAGATCTAAAGCTATTGTTCCGACTCAATTTAGAATGCATTAATTAAAAGTTACAGATTAACCATATATTCACAAATGTTTCTGATTTCACTCCGAACTCGTGTAGAATTTGATGCGATCATATCTTGCTCTATTTTGTGCCGTTGAAAGCGTTTAACATCTCGTTGGAAACATATTACCGAGTTCTAAAACTTGTATTCAGGCGCAGGTTTCAAAATATCCAGGGATGATTGCCTAATTACTAAAATACACTGTATTTACACTAAAAGTGCTCTATTTTTACTGAAAACGCTAAATCTTAGAGATAAAGCTAAGTATTTGTGACACTCATATCTTGCTGTGTGTTTATCCGTTTGGAGCGTATTATATCTCGTTGGAAAGATAGATCGGAGCTCTAAAGCTGTTGTTCCAACTTAATTTACAATGCATTAATTAAAAGTTACAGATTAACCATATATTCACAAATGTTTCTGATTTCACTCCGAACTCGTATAGAATTTGATGCGATCATATCTTGGTCTATTTTGTGCCGTTGAAAGCGTTTAATATCTCGTTGGACAGCTCTTGCCGAGTTCTAAAAATTGTCTTAAAGCGCTTGTTTCAAAATATCAAGGGATGATTGCCTAATTACAAAAATACACTGTATTTACGCTAAAAGTGCTCTATTTTCGCTGAAAACGCTAAATCATAGAGATAAGGCTAATTATTTGTGACACTCATATCTTGCTGTGTGTTTATCCGTTTGGAGCGTATTATATCTCGTTGGAAAGATAGATCGGAGCTCTAAAGCTATTGTTCCAACTTCATTTACAATGCATTAATTAAAAGTTACAGATTAACCATATATTCACAAATGTTTCTGATTTCACTGCGAACTCGTGTAGAATTTGATGCGATCATATATTGCTCTATTTTGTTCCGTAGAAACCGTTTAATATCTCGTTGGAATGATCATACCGAATTCTAAAAGTTGTCTACAGGCGCTGGTTTCAAAATATCAAGGTATGATTGCCTAATTACTAAAATACACTATATTTACGCTAAAAGTGCCCTATTTTCGCTGAAAACGCTAAATCATAGAGATAATAAGGCTAAGTATTTGTGACACTCATATCTTGATGTGTGTTTATCCGTTTACAGCGTATTATATCTCGTTGGATAGATAGATCGGAGATCTAAAGCTATTGTTCCGACTCAATTTACAATGCATTAATTAAAAGTTACAGATTAACCATATATTCACAAATGTTTCTGATTTCACTCCGAACTCGTGTAGAATTTGATGCGATCATATCTTGCTCTATTTTGTGCCGTTGAAAGCGTTTAACATCTCGTTGGAAACATATTACCGAGTTCTAAAACTTGTCTTCAGGCGCTGGTTTCAAACTATCAGGGAATGATTGCCAAATTACTAAAATACACTGTATTTACGCTAAAAGTCCTCTATTTTCGCTGAAAACGCTAAATCATAGAGATAAGGCTAATTATTTGTGACACTCATATCTTGCTGTGTGTTAATCCGTTTGGAGCGTATTATATCTCGTTGGAAAGATAGATCGGAGCTCTAAATCTATTGTTCCAACTTCATTTACAATGCATTAATTTAAAGTTACAAATTAATCATATATTCACAAATGTTTCTGATTTCACTCCGAACTCGTGTAGAATTTGATGCGAACATATCTTGCTCTATTTTTTGCCGATGAAAGCGTTTAACATCTCGTTGGAACGAGCTTACCGAGTTCTAAAACTTGTCTGGTGGCGCTGGTTTCAAAATATCAAGGGATCATTCCCTAATTACTAAAATACACTGTATTTACACTAAAAGTGCTCTATTTTCGCTTAAACGCTAAATCACATAGATAAGGCTAAGTATTTGTGACACTCATATCTTGCTGTGTGTTTATCCGTTTGGAGAGTATTATATCTCGTTGGAAAGATAGATCGGAGATCTAAAGCTATTTTTCCAACTTCATTTACAATGAATTAATTAAAAGTTACAGATTAACCATATATTCACAAATGTTTCTGATTTCACTCTGAACTCGTGTAGATTTGATGCAATCATATCTTGCTCTATTGTTTGCCGTTGAAAGCGTTTAATATCTCGTTGGAAAGATCTTACCATGTTCTAAAACTTTTCTTCAGGCGCTGGTTTCAATTTTTGGGTGAACTGTAAGTATATTGAATATACACCCAAGAGAAGAGGGGGGGGGGGGGGGGGTATAAGAATGTACAAGCGAGAAAGGAAACAAAAATGAGGGCTATCCAACACTTTGGATAGCCAGCACAAAGCACAAGGCAACCCTAAACCAAAAAAAGCCCACACCTAGACAAAGAGGTGCAAACAAGAGCAAAAGGGCAGCAGCACAAAGAAGCAAAAAACAGTCCAAAAACGCCAAAACACCAACACGGTGTGTGACAAAACCACGGACTCAAAACATTACAGCTTCAAAAGGATAAATGCTATACAAAATCTTATATACCATGTACTGAATTCTAGCAAAAACAATATCTTCATTTGGTATCAAGCCATCAAAGGACGTGGCATTCCGAGTCATCCAAATCCAATAGATTGAGTAGCAAAAAGCAATCCTAGCCGCTTTAGCTTTTATCCCCGAGCCCTGCCTCTTCCTCTTGATCCATTTCAACGAGCTAAGCATGGTTCCCATCTCCCGAGGTATGTCCAGCCAGGTCTTTACTCTATGCCACACCTTCCCTTAAAAAGAACAAGCAAAAAATAGGTGTGGTACCGTTTCCGGACCACCCTTACACAAAGGGCAAACATTGACAACGTCAAGTCTATGAAGGTTATCAAAAGTGGCCAACCTATTCCGAAAAGCAAGCCAAGCCGTGAAGGAGAACTTGGGGGGAATGTAGTTCTTCCAAATGAAAGACATCCACATATGAGTTCCCCCCTTAGTTCTAAGAAGGTTGTAGACTTTGGCCGAAGAAAGTTTGCCATTAGCTTGGAATCCATCAAGAAAATTGATGGCATCATGAATGTTATCAAAATGGGATAAAATTTGATCCCTAATCAGAGCAATCTTCTTTATAAGTTGGGAGTCCCTATTATGAGGTGTGAACTCCCAAACACCTCTACCATTAAGATAGACCCCATGAATCCACCTAACCCAAAGGTTATCCTTTTTAATATGGATGTCCCAAAGGGTTTTTGCAAGAAGAGCAGAGTTCCAAATGTAAGTGTCATGGATCCCAAGACCACCTTCCTCTTTAGGGAGGCAAACATCAGCCCAAGCCACTCTAGCATACTTGCACCCCCAAAGGAAAATACGACAGATAGAAGTTATTCTATCAAGTACCGCCTTAGGAATAGGGAGTGCTTGAAGCCAAAAGGAGTGCACGCCTTGAATAACAGATTTAATAAGTTCAACTCTCCCCGCATAAGAGAGGGTCTTAGCATTCCAAGCCGTGATAAAGCTAGAAATGGAGTCAATCAGAGGGGCATATTGTGCCACAGCAATCTTGAGAGGAGCCAAGGGGATCCCAAGGTACCTCACGGGGAAAGACCCCTCCTTGAAATCAAACATACTAAGGATGTGGGCAAGATCATGCTCAGCCAGCCCACCAATAAAGATATTAGATTTCTCAAAGTTAACTTCAAGGCCAGAAACCTTACCAAAATCTTCCAAGGCATCAATAAGTATTTTAATAGAGGGAAAGTCCCCCCTAGAAAAAAGCATGAGATCATCAGCGTAAGCCACATGGGAGATATTAAGCTTCCCACATTTAGGGTGGAACTTAAAGCAAGGCGCCTTTGTTCTATGATGGAGAAGTCTGGAAAAGTATTCAAGGCAGATAACAAACAGGAGGGGGGACATTGGGTCCCCTTGCCGAAGGCCTCTTTTCCCAATGATATGGCCATGAAGGATACCATTAATGGAAATAGAGAAGGAGGGTGTGGAAACACACTCCATAATCCAATTAACAAACCTATCAGGAAAACCAATGGTTAACAGGACCATGTGCAAAAGTCCCAGGAAATAGTATCATAAGCTTTCCTGAGGTCCACCTTGATCATGGATGTAGGAGACATATGCTTTCTAGAATAGCCTTTGATAAGTTCTTGTGCAAGAAACACATTATCAAGCATAAGTCTCCCATCAACAAAGGCCCCTTCGGAGGGATCAATAAGATCAGGTAAGAAAGGGATCATCCTAGAAGCAATGATCTTAGTGATGGTCTTATAGATGACATTAGTACAAGCAATAGGCCTAAAGTCAGCCGCCATAGGATCATGAGAGGTCTTAGGAATAAGTGCAATAATAGTATGGTTAAGCTGTTTAAGCAGTTTACCAGAATTGAAAAAGCCTCTCAAGGCTAAAATCACATCATGGCCAACAATATTCCAATTATGCTTGAAAAAGGCAGAGGTGTAGCCATCCGGGCCCGGGGCTTTATTATCCCCAATATCAAACATGGCATTTTTGATCTCTAAATCAGAGATAGGGCTAACCAGATCAGTAGCCTTGTTGGTATCAAGGCACTTACCAGAGTGCATGATGTTAGGGTCAATCTCCCCCATAGGAGTAGAAGTGCCAAACAGATTTGTGTAGAATCTCACAAATTCACAAGCCACATGATTCAGAGAAGTAGTAGGGATTCCATTTTCCAACTTGATAGAAGTAATGGAGTTTTTGGCCACATTCTTCTTAACAATAGAGTGGAAGTACTTAGTACTTCGGTCACTTTGGAAAAGGTGATTAGATTTAGCTTTTTGTCTAAAGAAGTCCTCCTCAGCCCTTTTGAAATAAAGAGCATTCTTTTTGGCCAGATTGACCTCAAGTTTGATAGTATCATCCAAGGGGGAAAGGAGTGAAAGAGCATGCACTCTTTTATATTCCTTCTTGGCCTCCTTGGCTTTGCTAGTGATGTGCCCAAAGGCATTGAAGTTAAGCTCCCTCAAAGGCTTTTTAAGCCTTTTAAGTTTTCTCGCAAGTCTGAATTGAGGAGTACCAACCAAATCTTGAAACTAGTGGGCTGTAAGGATGGAAGTAAAAGCCTCATGCTTCAGCCACATGTTAAAGAACTTGAAAGGCCTAGAACCATGAAAGGTGTTTTGGCCAATAGTTACCAGAGAAGCACAATGGTCAAACTCAGGTTCCATCTCAAAGAAATGAGTTTTACAAGAAATATTATTATTGTGCCAAAACGGGTTCATGAGAACCCTATCAAGTTTGGCCCAGAGAGAACCCCTATTCCAAGTGAGTAATTCACCTGTGGAGGGGGTATCAACCAGATTAGTCTGAAGTTTGAAATCATTAAGGTGTTGGATGTAATAGGCCGAGGGAGGGGTAGGGCCAATCCTCTCCTCAGGGCTGCCCACACAATTGAAATCCCCCATGACAATCCAAGGATTGTTAATAAAGGGTTCCAAACTAGCAATGTGGTCCCAAAGGGATCTTCTCTCCACAACAGTATAAAGAGCATAGATGAAAGTCACAAAGTAAGTGTTTTGTGTGATCTTACACAAAATCTTACAATGGATATGTTGTAGATCAGTCTCCAAAATGTTAAGAGTAACAAAGGTAGGATCCCACATAATAGCAATTCTACCTCCCTCAATTTGATCAAAGTTTGTCTTAGAATGCCAATTAGGATATCTATTAGACATGAACTTATCAAAATTGGGAGTAGACATCTTAGTCTCAAGAAGGCAGCAAACATGTACATTATTGGTACGAATGAAGGAAGCAATTGTATTTTGTTTTGAGGTCTTATTAAGACCCCTAATGTTCGAAGAGGACACAAACATTAAAAACGTTTGTTGGGGGCCTTCCTCCCATCCCTTCTCTCCTCATTAGTAATTTGTTTAGGCTGGAAGAACCCTCTCGGCTTATATCTATCCAAAAAGAGGAAGTAAGCCTTTTCCATAAAAATGTGAGAGACTTCATAGCCATCATCCGTGGGGTACATCCCGGGAAGGGATTTCAAACATTCCTTGGTAAAATTGATACCAATGGTCAGGTGGTTGGTAGTAGTTGCCAAATAGTCATCAAGTCTAACAAAGTCCTCTTTAACATCCTCAATATGTTTAAGGTGTATCCAAGGTTTGTCTTTCTCAAGAAGGTCAACTTTGACAACAACATCATCAAGATAAGCATCACGAATATCATGGACAATCCGGAGAGAGTTTTCAGTATATTTTCTAAGGTCCTTTACCTTACAAGCATTGCCTTGCAAATTACCATCCTCAAAGTGTCGGTTAAGGTAGTGTCTATACACTCCTTTAAGAAATTTAGGAGCATAGACATAACCTTTGTTTTTCGGTTTGATACCGGGGAGCTTTTCCAAGCATTCCTTGGTAAATTGGAAGCCGGGGGCATTATCCCCCACAATTTTAAGGTTATGATTCAGTTTGACAATAGGAATATCCACTTCCTTTTGATGTTTGAGTTTAATGATAGGATTGAGGGTCTCCTCGGCATCCATATCAAAAACTACCTCATCCGTGAGAGTGTCAATAAGTGAGGTTTTAACAATCCGGACAGATTTGTCTTCAAGAGGATCAATGTCATCATCCTCCTCAGGAACGTATTTGTGAGGACCTCTTCTAAACCTAGTCACCCTTAGGAAGGGGTGATCACCCTTCTTAACCTTGAAGCCTTCATTTTTTTTAGTATTCGGATGTTCCTTTTCTTTGCCACTATTGGCATTAGGAATGTCAAGGGTGTCATTAGTGTTGGTCTGTTGGGCAGCCAACTTCTTTTGCCTTTCCATGTTTTCACTTTCGGCCAAAACCTTGCAAGTGAATGCATGGTGCCCAAAAGTTTTGCATTGGAAGCAATAGTTAGGGTATGTTTCGTATTTCACAAATTGTGTGTGAAACTTCCCATTTGGCAGCTTTATCTTAAGCTCAAGAGGGGGGGCTTAGAGGCATCAATCTCAATAAGAACCCGAGCAAAGTGAGATCTCACTCTCTCTTGGGTTACCCTATCGGTGGCCAAAGGAACACCCACACGTGAGGCTATCTCACTAATGATATCCTCCTCCCAAAGTCTCATGGGGAGGTGAGGAAATTGCACCCAAATAGGTAGCTTGAGAAATTCATCACTATCCATAGTAATGTCCTCCGAGAGAGGCTTCAAAGGAAAAGATTTGCCAAGGATAGTATAGGGTCCTTCCAAGAGGACTTTAGTTCTATCATGTTCACTTTGGAATTTAAAGATGACCCAACCTTTGTCATGTGATCTCACTTGACAAGGCACCATCCATTTGTTCATCATATCATGTATAAGTTTAAAGCCGGGAAATTTCCCATCAAAGTAAGCCACAAGGCAAAACCCCCAAATTTGAACCATGGGAGCAAGTTTCCTATTGGAAAGATCAATGAAATCACCCACCGGTTCAATGAATTTAAGTTTCATACCCTTCTCGGGTTTCCTGTTATCCTTGAATAGGGCTGCCCAAGGTTGGGCTTTAGATGTGGCATTGTTATTCATCAAAGCACTCCCTAATGCCGCGGCATTAGAGGAGGGGGCATGGGGCACGTTGTCCTCATTAAGGACTAAAGCCGTGGCTTTGTTCTTTAGAGGAGAAAGAGGCGTGTTAACCGTGGCAATAGCCTTAGTAGGTGAAGTAGGCACATCAATAGTAGGAGCATCAATAACTTTCAAAGAGGGGCTAGAAGACTCAACAACATTGTCATTAATGGAGGTGGTTCCACCAATAGTAACATCATTAATTGGCAACCCAACCACATCATTTACCAAAGTATTGACATCCTCGGCAATTGGTAAAAGAACCCCACTAGAAACAAGAGTTAAAGTTGGGGAGGTTACCTCAATTTGCTTTCAATCCGATCCCTTTGAAGTATCTACGGATAGAGTAGTTGTTGAGGTGGAATCAAGGCTTGGTTGGTAGCTATCATCCTCATGGCTGGAAGATGAATCTTCGGTTTCAACAACTTCATCCGAAGTGGGTTCAAGGAGCACCGTTGGAGTAGCCTTAGCCTTGAGCCTTGAAGAGGACTTCATAGCTTTCTTAGGAGTAGCTTTCTTCTTGGATTTACCCTTCGACATGATAGGGGAAGCTTAGAGGTAGCTAGCCCTACGAACAAGGAGCAAGAATCCGTACCAATGGCGGAATAGATACTATTCACGCCCGTTGGAGAAGTGTACGGACAAAAATAAAAGGAGGCCGATGATGAAAAAAAGAGGTGAAGGTTGATCGCCAAGGTCCGGGGAAGAGTTATCCAAGCTCAAAACACGAATTCATCAAGAGGAAGATGGTGAAAACGGCGTTGACCTTTTTGGGTGAATAGTAACCGCGAAAGGAACCAGCGGGATTCAGCTCCAAAAAGTTCAAGAAAGAGCTCAAAAATTAGAGATTTTACACCCCAAAGAAGCTTAGAGTGTAAACTAACTAATATCCAAGCTCAAATCAAGAAGCTCCGTGAAGAAGAAGGAGGAAAAAACGCAAAACGGCGTACCAGCGAAGAAGAAGAAGTTTACGAATAGCGGATGGCTAGAGAGAGACTCTCTCAACGTAAACCTTCTTGGTACTGGTTTAGAGATCTTACCTCAGGCGCTGGTTTAAAAATATCAAGGGATGATTGCCTAATTACTAAAATACACTGTATTTACGCTAAAAGTGCTCTATTTTCTCTGAAAACGCTAAATCATAGAGATAAGGCTAAGTATTTGTGACGCTCATATCTTGCTGTGTGTTTATCCGTTTGGAGCGTATTATATCTCGTAGGAAAGATAGATCGGAGCTCTAAAGGTAATGTTCCAACTTAATTTACAATGCATTAATTAAAAGTTACAGATTAACCATATATTCACAAATGTTTCTGATTTCACTCTGAACTCGTGTAGAATTTGATGCGATCATATCTTGCTCTATTTTGTGCCGTTGAAAGCGTTTAACATCTCGTTGGAAACATCTTACCGAGTTCTAAAACTTGTCTTCAGGCGCTGGTTTCAAACTATCAGGGGATGAATGCCAAATTACTAAAATACACTGTATTTACGCTAAAAGTCCTCTATTTTCGCTGAAAACGCTAAATCATAGAGTTAAGGCTAATTGTTTGTGACACTCATATCTTGCTGTGTGTTAATCCGTTTGGAGCGTATTATATCTCGTTGGAAAGATAGATCGGAGATCTAAATCTATTGTTCCAACTTCATTTACAATGCATTAATTAAAAGTTACAAATTAACCATATATTCACAAATGTTTCTGATTTCACTCCGAACTCGTGTAGAATTTGATGCGAACATATCTTGCTATATTTTTTGCCGTTGAAAGCGTTTAACATCTCGTTCGAACGAGCTTACCGAGTTCTAAAACTTGTCTGCTGGCGCTGGTTTCAAAATATCAAGGGATGATTCCCTAATTACTAAAATACACTGTATTTACGCTAAATGTGCTCTATTTTCGCTTAATCGCTAAATCATAAAGATAAGGCTCAGTATTTGTGACACTCATATCTTGCTGTGTGTTTATCCATTTGGAGCGTATTATATCTCCTTGGAAATATAGATGGGAGCTATAAAGCTATTGTTCAAACTTCATTTACAATGCATTAATTAAAAGTTACAGATTAACCATATATTCACAAATGTTTCTGATTTCACTCCGAACTCGTGTAGATTTGATGCAATCATATCTTGCTCTATTTTTTGCCGTTGAAAGCGTTTAATATCTCGTTGGAAAGATCATGCCATGTTCTAAAACTTGTCTTCAGGCGCTGGTTTCAAAATATCAATTGATGATTGCCTAATTACTAAAATACACTGTATTTACGCTAAAAGTGCTCTATTTTCTCTGAAAACGCTAAATCATAGAGATAAGGCTACGTATTTGTGACACTCATATCTTGCTCTGTGTTTATCCGTTTGGAGCGTATTATATCTCGTTGGAAAGATAGATCTGAGCTCTAAAGCTATTGTTCAAACTTCATTTACAATTCATTAATTAAAAGTTACAGATTAACCATATATTCACAAATAGTTCTGATTTCACTCCGAACTTGTGTAGAATTTGATGTGATCATATCTTGCTCTATTTTGTGCCGTTGAAAGCGTTTAATATGTCATTGGAAGGATCTTACCTAGTTCTAAAACTTGTATTCAGGCGCAGGTTTCAAAATATCCAGGGATGATTGCCTAATTACTAAAATACACTGTATTTACACTAAAAGTGCTCTATTTTTTCTGAAAACGCTAAATCTTAGAGATAAAGCTAAGTATTTGTGACACTCATATCTTGCTGTGTGTTTATCCGTTTGGAGCGTATTATATCTCGTTGGAAAGATAGATCGGAGTTCTAAAGCTATTGTTCCAACTTAATTTACAATGCATTAATTAAAAGTTACAGATTAACCATATATTCACAAATGTTTCTGATTTCACTCCGAACTCGCATACAATTTGATGCGATCATATCTTGGTCTATTTTGTGCCGTTGAAAGCGTTTAATATCTCGTTGGAAAGCTCTTGCCGAGTTCTAAAAATTGTCTTAAAGCGCTTGTTTCAAAATATCAAGGGATGATTCCCTAATTACTAAAATACACTGTATTTACGCTAAAAGTGCTCTATTTTCGCTGAAAACGCTAAATCATAGAGATAAGGCTAATTATTTGTGACACTCATATCTTGCTGTGTGTTTATCTGTTTGGAGCGTATTATATCTCGTTGGAAAGATAGATCGGAGCTCTAAAGCTATTGTTCCAACTTCGTTTACAATGCATTAATTAAAAGTTACAGATTAACCATATATTCACAAATGTTTCTGATTTCACTGCGAACTCGTGTAGAATTTGATGCGATCATATATTGCTCTATTTTGTTCCGTAGAAACCGTTTAATATCTCGTTGGAATGATCATACCGAATTCTAAAAGTTGTCTACAGGCGCTGGTTTTAAAATATCAAGGTATGATTGCCTAATTACTAAAATACACTATATTTACGCTAAAAGTGCCCTATTTTCGCTGAAAACGCTAAATCATAGAGATAAGGCTAAGTATTTGTGACACTCATATCTTGTAGTGTGTTTATCCGTTTACAGCGTATTATATCTCGTTGGATAGATAGATCTGAGATCTAAAGCTATTTTTCCAACTCAATTTACATTGCATTAATTAAAAGTTACAGATAAAACCATATATTCACAAATGTTTCTGATTTCACTCCGAACTCGTGTAGAATTTGATACGATCATATCTTGCTCTATTTTGTGCCGTTGAAAGCGTTTAACATCTCGTTGGAGACATATTACCGAGTTCTAAAACTTGTCTATAGGCGCTGGTTTCAAACTATCAGGGAATGATTGCCAAATTACTAAAATACACTGTATTTACGCTAAAAGTCCTCTATTTTCGCTGAAAACGCTAAGTCATAGAGATAAGGATAATTATTTGTGACACTCATATCTTGCTGTGTGTTAATCCGTTTGGAGCGTATTATATCTCGTTGGAAAGATAGATCGGAGCTCTAAAGCTATAGTTCCAACTTCATTTACAATGCATTCATTAAAAGTTACAGATTAACCATATACTCACAAATGTTTCTGATTTCACTCTGAACTCGTGTAGAATTTGATGCGATCATATCTTGCTCTATTTTGTGCCGTTGAAAGTGTTTAATTACTCGTTGGAAAGATCTTAATGAGTTCTAAAACTTGTCGTCAGGCGCTTGTTTCAAAATATCAAGGGATGACTACCTAATTACTAAAATACACTGTATTTACGCTCAAAGTGCTCTATTTTCTCTAAAAACGGTAAATCATAGAGATAAAGCTAAGTATTTGTGACACTCGTATCTTTCTGTGTGTTTGTCTGTTTGGAGCTTATTATATCTCGTTGGAAAGATAGATCGGAGCTCTAAAGCTATTGTTCCAACTTCATTTACAATGCATTAATTAAAAGTTACACATTAACCATATATTCACAAATGTTTCTGATTTCACTCCGAAGTCGTGTAGAATTTTATACGATCATATCTAGCTCTAATTTGTGCCGTTGAAAGCCTTTAATATCTCGTTGGAAAGATCTTACCGATTTCTAAAACTTGTCTTCAGGCGCGGATTTCAAAATAACAAGGGATTATTGCCTAATTACTTAAATACACTGTATTTACGCTAAAAGTGCTATATTTTCGCTGAAAACGCTAAATCATAGAGATAAGGCTAAGTATTTATGACACTCATATCTTGCTGTGTGTTTATCCATTTGGAGCGTATTATATCTCGTTGGAAACATAGATCGTAGCTCTAAGGATATTGTTCAACCTTCATTTACAATGCATTAATTAAAAGTTACAGATTAACCATATATTCACAAATGTTTCTGATTTCACTCCGAACTCGTGTAGAATTTGATGCGATCATATCTTGCTCTGTTTTGTGCCGTTGAAAGCGTTTAGTATCTCGTTGGAAAGATCTTACCGAGTTCTAAAACTTGTCATCATGCACTGATTTCAAAATATCAAGAGATAATTGCCTAATTACTAAAATACACTGTATATACGCTACAATTGCTCTATTTTCGCTGAAAACGCTAAATCATAGAGATAAGGCTAAGTATTTGTGACACTCATATCTTGCTGTGTGTTTATCCATTTGGAGCGTATTATATCTTGTTGGAAAGATAGATCGGAGATCTAAAGCTATTGTTCCAACTTCATTTACAATGAATTAATTAAGAGTTACATATTAACCATATATTCACAAATGTTTCGGATTTCACTCCGAACTCGTGTAGAATTTGATGCGATCACATCTTGCCCTATTTTGTGCCGTTGAAAGCGTTTCATATCTCGTTGAAAAAATCTTACCGAGTTCTAAAACTTGTCTTCAGGCGCGGGTTTCAAAGTATCAAGGGATGATTGCCTAATTACTAAAATACACTGTATTTACGATAAAAGTGCTCTATTTTCGCTGAAAACGCTAAATCATGGAGATAAGCCTAAGTATTTGAGACACTCATATCTTGCTGTGTGTTTATGCATTTGGAGCGTATTATATCTCGTTGGAAAGATAGATCGGACATCTAAAGCTATTGCTCCAACTTCATTTACAATGCATTAATTAAAAGTTACAGATTAACCATATATTTACAAATGTTTCTGATTTCACTCCGTACTCGTGTAGAATTTGATGCGATCATATCTTTCTCTATTTTGTGACGTTGAAAGCGTTTAATATCTCGATGGAAAGATCTTACCGATTTCTAAAACTTGTCTTCAGGCACGGGTTTCAAAATATCAAAGGATGATTGCCTAATTACTAAAATACACTGTATTTACGCTAGAAGTGCTCTATTTTCGCTAAAAACGTTAAATCATAGAGATAAGGCTAAGTATTTGTGACAGTCATATCTTGCTCTGTGTTTATCCGTTTGGATCGTATTATATCTCGTTGAAAAGATTGATCGGAGCTCTAAAGCTATTGTTCCAACTTCATTTACAATGCATTAATTAAAAGTTACAGATTAACCATATATTCACAAATGTTTCTGATTTCACTCCGAACTCGTGTAAGATTTGATGCGATCATATCTTGCCCTATTTTGTGCCGTTGAAAGCGTTTAATATCTCGTTTGAAAGACCTTACCGAGTTCTCAAACTTGTCTTCAGGCGCTGGTTTCAAAAAATCAAGGGATGATTGCCTAATTACAAAAATACACTGTATTTACGCTAAAAGTGCTCTAGTTTCGCTGAAAACGCTAAATCATAGAGATAAGGCTAAGTATTTGTGACACTCATATCTTGCTGTGTGTCTATCCGTTTGGAGCGTATTAGATCTCGTTGAAAAGATAGATCGGAGATCTAAAGCTATTGTTCAAACTTCATTTACAATGCATTAATTAAAAGTTACAGATTAACCATATATAAACAAATGTTTCTGATTTCACTCCGAACTCGTGTAGAATTTGATGCGATCATATCTCGCTTTATTTTGTGCCATTGAAAGCGTTTAATATCTCGTTGGAAAGATCTTACCAAGTTCTAAAACTTGTCTTTAGGCGCTGGTTTAATAATAGCAAGGGATGATTTCCTAATTAGTAAAATACACTGTATTTACGCTAAAAGTGCTCTATTTTCGCTGAAAACGCTAAATCATAGAGATAAGGCTAAGTATTTGTGACACTCATATCTTGCTGTGTGTTTATCCGTTTGGAGCGTATTATATCCCGTTGGAAAGATAGATAGGTTATCTAAAGCTATTGCTCCAACTTCATTTACAATGCATTAATTAAAAGTTACAGATTAACCATATATTCACAAATGTTTCTGATTTCACTCCGAACTCGTGTAGAATTTGAGGCGATCATATCTTGCTCTATTTTTTTGCCGTTGAAAGCGTTTAATATCTCGTTTGAAAGACCTTACAGATTTCTCAACCTTGTCTTCAGGCGCTGGTTTCAAAATATAAAGGGATGATTTCCTAATTACTAAAATACACTGTATTTACGCTAAAAGTGCTCTATTTTCGCTGAAAACGCTAAATCATAGAGATAAGGCTAAGTATTTGTGACACTCATATCTTGCTGTGTGTTTATCCGTTTGGAGCGTATTATATCTCGTTGGAAAGATAGATCGGAGCTCTAAAGCTATTATTCCAATTTCATTTACAATGCATTATTTAAAAGTTATAGATTAACCATATATTCACAAAAGTTTCTGATTTCACTCCGAACTCGTGTAGAATTTGATGCGATCATATCTTGCTCTATTTTTTGCCTCTAAAACTTGTCATCAGGCTCTGGTTTCAAAATATCAAGGGATGATTCCCTAATTACTAAAATACACTGTATTTACGCTTAAAGTGCTCTATTTTCGCGGAAAACGCTAAATCATAGAGATGAGGCTATGTATTTGTGACACTCATATCTTGATGTGTGTTTATCCATTTGGAGCGTATTATATCTCGTTGGAAAGATAGATCGTAGCTCTAAAGATATTGTTCAATCTTCATTTACAATGCATTAATTAAAAGTTACAGATTAACCATACATTCACAAATGTTTCTGATTTCACTCCAAACTCGTGTAGAATTTGAGGCGATTACATCTTGCTCTATTTTGTGCCGTTGAAAGCGTTTAATATCTTGTTGGAAAGATCATACCGAGTTCTAAAACTTGTCTTCAGGCGCGGGTTTCAAAGTATCAAGGGATGATTGCCTAATTACTGAAATACACTGTATTTACGCTAAAAGTGCTCTATTTTCGCTGAAAACGCTAAATCATAGAGATAAGGCTATGTATTTGTGACACTCATATCTTGCTGTGTGTTTATCCATTTGGAGCGTATTTTATCTAGTTGGAAAGATAAATCGGAGATCTAAAGCTATTGTTCCAACTTCATTTACAATGCTTTAATTAAAAGTTAAAGATTAACCACATATTCACAAATTTTTCTGATTTCACTCCGAAGTCGTGTAGAATTTGATGCGATCATATCTTGCTCTATTTTATGCCGTTGAAAGCGTTTAATATCTCGTTTGAAAGACCTTACCGAGTTCTCAACCTTGTCTTCAGGCGCTGGTTTCAAAATATCAAGGGATGATTGCCTAATTACTAAAATACACTGTATTTACGCTTAAAGTGCTCTATTTTCGCAGAAAACGCTAAATCATAGAGATAAGGCCAAGTATTTGTGACACTAATATCTTGCTGTGTGTTTATCCATTTGGAGCGTATTATATCTCGTTGGAAAGATAGATCGTATCTCTAAAGATATTGTTCAATCTTCATTTACAATGCATTAATTAAAAGTTACAGATTAACCATATATTCACAAATGTTTCTAATTTCACTCCGAACTCGTGTAGAATTTGATGCGATCATATCTTGCTCTATTTTGTGCCGTTAAAAGCGTTTAATATCTCGTTGGAAAGATCTTAACGAGTTCTAAAACGTTTATTCAGGAACTTGTTTCAATATATCAAGGGAGGATTGCCTAATTAATCAAATACACTGCATTTACGTTAAAATTTCTCTATTTTCGCTGAAAACGCTAAATCTTAGAGATAAGGCTAAGTATTTGTGACACTCATATCTTGCGGTGTGTTTATCCGTTTGGAGCGTGTTATATCTCGTTGGAAAGATATATCGGAGCTCTAAAGCTATAGTTCCAACTTCATTTACAATGCATTCATTAAAAGTTACAGATTAACCATATACTCACAAATGTTTCTGATTTCACTCTGAACTCGTGTAGAATTTGATGCGATCATATCTTGCTCTATTTTTTGCCGTTGAAAGCGTTTAATATCTCGTTTGAAAGACCTTACAGATTTCTAAACCTTGTCTTCAGGAGCTGGTTTCAAAATATAAAGGGATGATTTCCTAATTACTAAAATACACTGTATTTACGCTAAAAGTGCTCTATATTCGCTGAAAACGCTAAATCATAGAGATAAGGCTAAGTATTTATGACACTCATATCTTGCTGTGTGTTTATCCGTTTGGAGCGTATTATATCTCGTTGGAAAGATAGATCGGAGCTCTAAAGCTATTATTCCAATTTCATTTACAATGCATTATTTAAAAGTTATATATTAACCATATATTCACAAAAGTTTCTGATTTCACTCCGAACTCGTGTAGAATTTGATGCGATCATATCTTGCTCTATTTTTTGCCTCTAAAACTTGTCATCAGGCTCTGGTTTCAAAATATCAAGGGATGATTGCCTAATTACTAAAATACACTGTATTTACGCTTAAAGTGCTCTATTTTCGCGGAAAACGCTAAATCATAGAGATAAGGCCAAGTATTTGTGACACTTATATCTTGATGTGTGTTTATCCATTTGGAGCGTATTATATCTCGTTGGAAAGATAGATCGTAGCTCTAAATATATTGTTCAATCTTCATTTACAATGCATTAATTAAAAGTTACAGATTAACCATATATTCACAAATGTTTCTAATTTCACTCCGAACTCGTGTAGAATTTGATGCGATCATATCTTGCTCTATTTTGTGCCGTTAAAAGCGTTTAATATCTCGTTGGAAAGATCTTAACGAGTTCTAAAACGTTTATTCAGGCACTGGTTTCAATATATCAAGGGACGATTGCCTAATTAATCAAATACACTGCATTTACGTTAAAAGTTCTCTATTTTCGTTGAAAACGCTAAATCTTAGAGATAAGGCTAAGTATTTGTGACACTCATATCTTGCGGTGTGTTTATCCGTTTGGAGCGTGTTATATCTCGTTGGAAAGATATATCGGAGCTCTAAAGCTATAGTTCCAACTTCATTTACAATGCATTCATTAAAAGTTACAGATTAACCATATACTCACAAATGTTTCTGATTTCACTCTGAACTCGTGTAGAATTTGATGCGATCATATCTTGCTCTTATTTGTGCTGTTGAAAGCGTTTATTTTCTCGTTGGAAAGATCTTAATGAGTTCTAAAACTTGTCGTCAGGCGCTGGTTTCAAAATATCAAGGGATGACCGCCTAATTACTAAAATACACTGTATTTACGCTCAAAGTGCTCTATTTTCTCTGAAAATGGTAAATCATAGAGATAAAGCTAAGTATTTTTGACACTCGTATCTTTCTGTGTGTTTATCCGTTTGGAGCTTATTATATCTCGTTGGCCGTGACCCCCTTTCTCCTAGCAAGCCGATTTACTTCTCTTTGCGTTTGAACCCACTCTCGATATCTCTCACAGCCTTTGTACCTATTAATGAACAAAGGATAAACCAAGGTAATAAAATGAGAGGAGAAATCATACCCTTCCTCCGAGCGTGTGACTCCCGGGAGAGATTCCAAGCATGATTTTGTAAAGGTGAGTCCACTTCGTGAAGCATAACCATCAATTGAGAGGTAGTTATCAAGCCTAGTCATCATTTCCTTGATTTCACCCCCATGGACCAGGTGTATGCTATGGCCTCCATCTTCTTCAAAATCAATCTTGGTGATCACATCATCAAGATAAGCCTCTCGGATATCATCAACCACACGGGTTACATTTGTGTTAATTTTCCGTGTGTCCAAGACCTTGCTCTCATTAGCCATTGGAATGCCATCCTCAAAGTATCTATCAAGAAAAAGTCTATAGACATTTGTCATGAAGGCAGCCGAGAATGTGTAGAACTTCCTTTGTCTCTTTACCCCTTCTAGAGACTCCAAACAAGCCGTAGTGAACCACACACCGGGAGCTTTAGGTCCAACCACCTTGAGATGATGGTTAAGCCGAATGGTGGGTTCATTGAGTTTATTGATATGCTTGACTTCAATTTTTGGTTCCCTAGCCTCATCCACAATCATAGATGTTATGGCTTCATCATCAAAAATATCCTTGAAACCTCATATCTTCCTTGGGGCCTCTTCTTCCTCTTCTTGTTGTGTGGAGTACCCGGATGATATCTCCTCCTCTTGTAAGGTGGGCCCTTTCTTTTCTATACCCACTTTAACCTTCTTTGTTCTCTTTACCAAAAGGAAAGGATGGTATTCCTTTTGTAAAGAGGTCTCGGGTTTGGATCCCTGTGGTTTACCCTTAGGATATGCCGCGGCATAAGAGTTGGAAGCCGCGGCTTTGTATGAAGTGTCCCCCTTGGATGTCCCTAGCCCTATTGCTTTCCCCTGTGCCGTGGCATGAGAAGTTCCCTGCCCTTTTTTTATCTTGGACGCGGCCTTAATAGGCCTCTTCCCCTCCTTGATCACTTTGCGCACTTCCTCCCTTTCTTTGGCAACCTCCCCCTCATTATTGTTCTCGGCCAAAGGAGGTTGATCTCCCCCCTCCTCCATAGCCTTCTTCTTGTCATCCCTCTCCCTTTGTTCAAGCTCGGCAATAGTTTTGCATGTAAAAGCATGGTGACCATATACTTTACAATGAAAACAATAGTTAGGAAAGGTTTCGTAGATGACCTTTTGGATATGGAATTTTTGCGATGGCATCTTCACTTTAAGCCGTAGGGGTGGGGGCTTGGAGGCATCCACCTCAATGAGTACTCTTGCATAATTGGACCTAGCCTTCTCTTGAGTAATTCTGTCCGTAGTGATAGAAACTCCCACCCTAGAGGCTATCTCGCTAATGACCTCCTCATCCCATACTTGCAACGGTAAGAAAGGAAATTTAACCCAAATTGGGACTTTAAGGAACTCCTCACTATCAAATGAGAAGTTTTCCGAAAGAGTCTTGAGATAGAGAGACTTGCCAAAGAGTGAGTACGGACCTTCCATCAATACTTTGTTCCTAGCTTCATCACTCTTGAACTTGAATATAACCCAACCCCTGTCATGTTGGCGAACATGGCATTGGACTCCCCATTTTGCAACCATATCTTGAATAGGCCTAATCCCGGGGAATCTACCAGCAAAGTACCCCACCAAACAAAAAACCCAAAGATCAATGATAGAGGGCATAACTCTTTGAGACAAATCCACATAGTCCCCCACGGGTTCTATGTATTTCAACTTCATACCTTTGTTTGGCTCCCTATTATCTTTGAACAAAGAAGTCCAAGGAGAAGCCCACGGTTTGATCTTGTCACCTCCTTGTTCCACAATGTCCTTTGATGTAGGTTCCCCCACATCCAAAGATGGCACGGTGGCATCTACCTTTGGTAAAGGTTCAACAACATCTTCGGTTCCAACTAGAGGTTCAACCAAATTATCACCTTCAAGAGACATTTCATCAATAAGGGGTTCGGATCCCCCCTCCATTGCATTTGAACTCAATACATCATTTTCAGCCATCACCTTATCACAAGAAGAACCATCATCCATGTTTTGTAATACGTGCTCACTTACCAAGCTAGTATCCTCCTCGTGAGATGAGGATTGACATGAGGCCGAAGGCACAAATTCACCATCTTCTTGGCTTGTAGCATCCTCATTCTTATCCTCAAGTGCAAATTGAATATTAGCCTCCCCATCCTTCATTAAGGCAAGATTTTTGAGCCTTAAGGAAGATTTGGTAGCTTTCGGTATCTCCTTGAGCTTACTATTCTTCGGACCTGCCTTCCCCATTAGAGAAGATGATGAATAGTAACCAAAACTTGCATAGGAGCTCGGATTAAGAAGGGAGTTGAAATTAGAGGTGCGCCTAGGAGAGGCGACCTCCAAACTTAGCTCGGAAACTTCCCCCAAGCCTTCAATTCGCACCAATCTTCTTGTTTGCAAAAGTCAACTATGAATAGTAAGTTTTGATCTAACCTTCGGAAGTCTTGTACGGCCTCAATGGAATGAGCTGAAACTTGAGATGAAGGAACCCCAAGAGGAGCGAAGGTCACCCCATAAAAAGCTTGGACATCCACCGAGAGGTTTGAAAGTTATGCAATTTTTCCTTCCGGTATGAATAGTGTTTGTGCGCAGTTTTGAAAGAAGTTTTTGGGGTGAAGGAGCGGGGATATCCCAAATATTACACGCCCAAGGGATGGAAAAAGTAATACAGAGGATATTCGAGCTCCGGTTGAGGGTGTTTGGCAGTGGTGAACGGCGGAGGAGGTGGTGGGAACCGCCGTGAAAGAGAAGAATATAACCGTTGGGTTATTTCTTGAGAGAGATGCTCTCAACTCTCACTAAAACCGATTTTATCTTACCGAGTTCTAAAACTTAAACTTAGGTATGGGTAAACTTTTTATAGTGACTAGCTCCACCGCTTTCACGGCCCTTTACCCCAGAAACCCAACTTTGGCTTGGCCCTACGGGTTAGTATACACCGCTTGGCCCTACCACTTGAAGGGTTTTTTGGGGGAGCATAGTTCCACTGGTGCTAGTGGGACTCGAACACGAGACCTCTCCTATGCAGGGGTAACCGCTCAACCAGCTAGGCTGGAAGTGCTGGTTACCTTACTGAGTTCTCTTTTTTTTGGATGAACAGTAAGTATATATATATGGAACCATCCAAAGAGTTTATGTACATCAAAAAGGGTGAGCAAAATTGCAAGCTATCCAAAGATTGGATAACCCATCACCTCCAAAAACTATAAGCAGCTACCTAAGTAGCCAAGGCAACAGCCGCCACTTAAGCTAACCCCCAGCAACTATAAGCCAACAAAATAAGGGGTCACAACGTTTCAAAAAACCACCAACGCGTGTGGATAAATATTATACAAAACTTTGTACACAATGTACTTTATCCTCGCAAAAACCTCTTCTTCTTTAGGTAGGAGTCCATCAAATCTTGTTGCATTCCTGATCCTCCAAATCCAGTATATTGAGAAGCAAAAGGTGATCCTAGCTGCCTTTGCTTGAATTGTTGCTCCACTCCTCTCCTTCTTTAGCCACTTGGCAGCACTAGTCAAAGACCCCATAAGCCGTGGGATGTGCAGCCACTCCTACACCAAGCTCCAAACTTTACCTGTAAAAGGGCATTCAAAGTATAGGTGTGGGACTGTTTCCAGCCCACCCTTGCACAAAGCACATACATTGACTACATCTAATCGGTGAAGATTGTCATATGTAGCCAACCTATTTCGGAATGCCAACCAAGTTGTAAAGGAAAACTTGGGGGGAATATAATTCTTCCAAATAAATGACATCCACCAACGGTGGGGAGCTTTAGTTCTAAGCAAATTATAGACTTTGGAAGAGCTAAGCTTACCATTGAATTGTAAAGCATTTAAACCCTGAATAGCAGCTACGGTTCCCCAAAATTTCCCCAAAAATTCATCCCTGATTGAGGCCATCTTTTTCATTAAATGTGAGTCCCTATGATGTGGGGAGAAATCCCACACATCCCGGCCATTTAGATACACTCCATGGACCACCTTACTGAGTTCTCAAACTTGTCTTCAGGCGCTGGTTTCAAAATATCAAGGGATGATTGCCTAATTACAAAAATACACTGTATTTACGCTAAAAGTGCTCTATTTTCGCTGAAAACGCTAAATCATAGAGATAAGGCTAAGTATTTGTGACACTCATATCTTGCTGTGTGTTTATCCATTTGGAGCGTATTATATCACTTTGGAAAGATAGATCGGATCTCTAAATCTTTTGGTCCAACTTCATTTACAATGCATTAATTAAAAGTTACAGATTAACGATATATTCACAAATGTTTCAGATTTCACTCCGATCTCGTGTAGAATTTGATGCCATCATATCTTGCTCTATTTTGTGCCGTTGAACACGTTTAATATCTCGTTGGAAAGATCATACCGAGTTCTAAAACTTGTCTTCAGGCGCTGGTTTTAAAATATCAAGGGATGATTGCCTAATTACTAAAATACACTGTATATACGCTAAAAGTGCTCTATTTTCGCTGAAAACACTAAATCATTGAGATAAGGCTAAGTATTTGTGACACTTATATCTTTCTTTGTGTTTATCCGTTTGGAGCGTATTATATCTCGTTGGAAAGATAGATCGGAGCTCTAAAGCTATTGTTCCAACTTCATTTACAATGCATTAAATAAAAGTTACAGATTAACCATATATTCACAAATATTTCTGATTTCACTCCGAACTCGTGTAGAATTTGATGCGATCATATCTTGCTCTATTTTATGCTGTTGAAAGCGTTTAATATCACGTTGGAAAGATCTTACCGATTTCCAAAACGTGTCGTCGGGCGCTGGTTTTAAAATATCAAGGGATGATTGCCTAATTACTAAAATACACTGTATTTACGCTAAACGTGCTCTATTTTCGATGAAAACGCTAAATCATAGAGATAAGGCTAAGTATATGTGACACCCATATCTTGTTGTGTGTTTATCCGTTTGGAGCTTATTATATCTCGTTGGAAAGATAGATCGGAGCTATAAAGCTATTGTTCCAACTTCATTTACAATGCATTAATTAAAAGTTACAGATTAACCATATATTCACAAATGTTTCTGATTTCACTCCGAACTCGTGTAGAATTTTATCCGATCATATCTTGCTCTATTTCGTGCCGTTGAAAGCGTTTAATATCTCGTTGGAAAGATCTTACCGAGTTCTAAAACTTGTCTTCAGGATCTGGTTTCAGAATATCAAGGGATGATTGCCTAATTACTAAAATACACTGTATTTACGCTAAAAGTGCTCTATTTTCGCTGAAAACGCTAAATCATAGAGATAAGGCTAAGTATTTGTGACACTCATATCTTGCTGTGTGTTTATCCGTTTGGAGCTTATTATATCTCGTTGGAAAGATAGACCGGAGCTCTACATATATTGTTCCAACTTCATTAACAATTCATTAATTACAAGTTACAGAATAACCATATATTCACAAATATTTCTGATTTCACTCCGAACTCGTGTAGAATTTCATGCGATCATATATTGCTCTATTTTTTGCCGTTGAAAGCGTTTAATATCTCGTTGGAAAGATCATACCGAGTTCTAAAACTTGTCTTCAGGCGCTGGTTTCAAAATATCAAGGGATGACTGCCTAATTACTAAAATACCCTGTATGTATGCTAAAAGTGCTCTATTTTCACTGAAAACGCTAAATCATAGAGATAAGGCGAAGTATTTGTGACACTCATATCTTGCTGTGTGTTTATCCGTTTGGAGCGGATTATATCTATTTGGAAAGATAGTTCGGAGCTCTAAAGCTATTTTTCCAACTTAATTTACAATGAATTATTTAAAAGTTATAGATTAACCATATATTCAAAAATATTTCTGATTTCACTCTGAACTCGTGTAGAATTTGATGCGATCATATCTTGCTCTATTTTGTGCCGTTGACAGCGTTTAATATCTCGTTGGAAAGATCATACCGAGTTCTAAAACTTTTCTTCAGGCTCTGGTTTCAAAATATCAAGGGATGACTGCCTAATTACTAAAATACACTGTATTTATGCTAAAAGTGCTCTATTTTCACTGAAAACGCTAAATCATAGAGATAAGGCGAAGTATTTGTGACACTCATATCTTGCTGTGTGTTTATCCGTTTGGAGCGGATTATATCTATTTGGAAAGATAGATCGGAGCTCTAAAGCTATTTTTCCAACTTAATTTACAATGCATTATTTAAAAGTTATAGATTAACCATATATTCACAAATGTTTCTGATTTCACTCCGAACTCGTGTAGAATTTTATGCGATCATATCTTGCTCTATTTTGTGTCGTTAAAAGCGTTTAATACCTCGTTGGAAAGATCTTACCGATTTCTAAAACTTGTCTTCAGGCGCTGGTTTTAAAATATCAAGGGCTGATTGCCTAATTACTAAAGTACACTGTATTTACGCAAATGATTTGTGACACTCATATCTTGCTGAGTGTTTATCCGTTTGGAGCGTATTATATCTCGTTGGAAAGATAGATCGGAGCTCTAAAGCTACTTTTCCAACTTAATTTACAATGCATTATTTAAAAGTTATAGATTAACCATATATTCACAAATGTTTCTGATTTCACTCCGAGCTCGTGTAGAATTTGATGCGATCATATCTTGCTCTATTGTGTGCCGGTTAAAGTGTTTATTACCTCGTTGGAAAGATCTTGACGAGTTCTAAAACTTTGCTTCAGGCGCTGGTTTCAAATTATAAAGGGATGATTGCCTAATTATTAAAATACACTATATTTACGCAAAAAGTGCTCTATTTTCGCTGAAAACGCTAAATCATAGAGATAAGGCTAAGTATTTGTGACACTCATATCTTGCTGTGTGTTTATACGTTTGGAGCGTATTATATCTCGTTGGAAAGATAGATAGGAGCTCTAAAGATATTATTCCAACTTCATTTACAATGCATTAATTAAAAGTTACAGATTAACCATATATTCACAAATGTTTCTTATTTCACTCTGAACTCCTGTAGAATTTGATGCGATCATATCATGCTCTATTTTGTGCCGTTGAAAGCGTTTAATACCTCATTAGAAAGATCTTACCGAGTTAAAAAAAATGTCTTCAGGCGCTGGTTTCAAAATATCAAGGGATGATTTCCTAATTACTAAAGTACACTGTATTTACGCTAAAAGTGCTCTATTTTCGCTGAAAACGCTAAATAATAGAGATAAGGCTAAATCTTTGTGACACTCATATCTTGCTGTGTGTTTATCCGTTTGGAGCGTATTTGTTGGGAATATTTTATGGTGTTCAATCTAGTTAGTTATGTTTGTATTTGTGTAGTTATTAATTAAACGTGTAATACGGGCCACAAATGTGTATCAGCCTGTGGGCTTCCTTGTAACCCGTAAGTTAGCCAACTTCTCCTATAAAAGGAGGCTAACTTACGGGAACCCTAACGATCGTTAGAGGCTTAGAGACGCAGAGGCGTAAAGATAGAGAGATTAGGGTTGCCGCTGCTCTCCTTCTCCAGGGAGAGCAGCGGACAGTTCATACGGTATACCAGATTCGCGTTTAATCTTCGACATATCTTTCTATCTGCTTCTTTATAACTGCTTATGGTTGTATGATTGTTAGTATTAGGGGATTATCAATTGGTATCAGAGCCGATCGAGAGCCGATCAGAAGAACGCCTGCAGAAGACTCTGTTTTTCTTTACGTTGTTCTTACTGTCGATATTTTACTCTGTAATCTTGTTTCTTTTTCAAAAGTTGTAAAAGTTACACCCTTAGAATTGTTGTTTCAAAGCGATCAAGGGGTATACTTCAGATTTCGTTTTACGCATATTCTGTACTTGAGATATCTCGAGTACGCCTTGTCGACATCTTGGTTTTTCACAGGTTCTGCTACGTTTTTCGAGCTGAAAACTTTACCTGAGGATCTCGACATTCTACTCTACAGGAAACTACCTTCAGATTTTGCTTATCTGATTTTTACAGTTTGCTGGATTTCGACATTGAGGATTTCGACATCTAGGATTTTGAGATCTTGATTTCGAGATCTTGATTTCGAGTTAAGGTTTCGACATCTGGTCTCGACATTTGACTTCTCAGAATTAAGATTTCGAGTTTTAACTTCTCGACATTTCAAATCTCGAGATCCTCAATCTCGAGATCTCTAATCTCGATCTCAAATCTCGATACCGGGCCTCCTTTATCGAAATCTGAGATTTCGATATTCAGATCTCGACATCTGATTTTTCGACTTTCTGCCTTTGAAAATCTTTTGATCAATTATCTCGAACGGTCAGTTTAATACAGCAATGGCCTCAGAATTCAATGCGCAAGGGAACAGCAGTACCCCTCCTAGTCTCAGGAAGGGAGAATACCAAATGTGGAGGAATAGATTCCTTAATTTCCTTGAGCACAAAGACAACTCCGCTGCGATGCTTGAATCTTTGCTTGAAGGACCAGTTGAACTCTTGATTTCAGTTGGCGGTGATCCAGAAAATAACCCTCCTATTCTTCCAGAAATAAGGAGGAAAGTGGCATCAGAATACACGGAAGCTGACAGACTCAGGCTTCGTGGTGATCTCATGGCCAAAACATACCTTCTTCAAGCAATCCCCAATGAAGTGTACGTTCTCATAGACAGCATGCAAACAGCTAAGGAAATGTGGGATGAAATTGAGAAACTTCTTCAAGGCACAAGCATTAGCCTTAAGACAAAGAAGACGACAATTCTTATAGCTTATGACTCCTTCAAGGCAGGTCCAGGAGTACCATTGAATGAGACTTACAACAGACTCGTTCAACTGGTAAATGAACTCAGAAAAATCAAAGTAATTGACCTTTGCACTCTCTATGAACATCTTAAGCAAATTGTCAACGAGGTTGCCTGTGCCGAGGATCATCACACCACAAATCCCTTAGCTCTTGTAATGGAGGCTCAACCCAAAAGGACAACCACATCACTAAAGAAGAAAAAGAAGAAGGTGGTGGTTGAATCAGATGATGATGAAAGTAATGATGACAAATCTGATCTAGAGGCTGAGCTAGCAGACTTACAGAAGAAGATGGCACTGCTTGCCAAGAGATTTGCTAAGAAGAACCATGATCAAGGATCTTCTAGGAAGGCACCATCAGCAGAAGACGCTCCCAAATGCTACAATTGTGGTAAGGCTGGACATGTCATCAAAGACTGCCATCTCCCAAAGAATAAAGATGTTAATTTCTACAAACAGAAGATGTTGTAGAATAAGCAGAAAATGCTGATGGTGCAGAAAGAAGAAGAAACTTCTGCAATGATTGCTGAGAATGAGAACTGGGCAGAAGATTCTTCTGAGGAGGAGGAGGAGGAAGACAACTATGCCCTGATGGCACGAGTGGAGGAAGATGAAAGAAATGGTGATGCTGCGATCCCCGAAACCGAATGCTCAACAAGTTCTGTAAGTACCTCTCATACTCCTTTAAATAACCAAATGCAGTCCTTACTTGAGAAGGACAATCTAATCAAAGAACTAAAGGAGAGACTAGACAATAATCACAGGGTACTGAAACAATATCTAGACCAAAAGTCTTCCTTAAGTGTTCAACTTGAAATTGCTAAAGATCAGGTCAAAAAGGTGTCCTCAGATTTTGAAAGCTTTGAACTTAAGATAGCTGAATTAACTAAGAAATTTGAGGACAGTGAACGAGAAAAAAGCACAGCAAAGGCTGAATGCGATTTTTTGCATAACAAGAGAAGAAAACTTTTAAATAAAATAAAAGAACTAGAGGATCTAGCTGCTAAGAGAGGCCAATCAGAACAAACAGTTTTTCTGCTTAACAACAAACAAAAGGATGAACGATTTTACAATCCTAGAATAGGACTGGGCATAACCAACCCACGTAATCTAAAGAAAGTTAACGGTCTTCAAATCTATAACAAAGATTACATGGGACTAGGGTTTGGCGAGAAAATGTATTTTCGAAGTGATGAAGAAAACGCTGAAGAAGAAGAAGAAAAGAGAAAGAACCCAAAATCTACGATTTCTTGTGATTATCCCTCTGTTAATGAAAAACAACTTTCACAAGAAAAATCTACTTCCTGCTTTAGTGAATGCCTTGACCCTTATGCTAAAGATATTCCTCATATAGGACATCCTCTAGACCCACCACCAAGAGTAAGTATTGCTAAAACTGGAGAGGAACCTTGTATTTTTCCCATGGCTCAAAAGCTTAAAAACCTACAGAAAACTCTTGATAACGAGAGAGAGAGAGATTTGAAACTGAAAAGAAAGGTTTTGAGCGCAACTGGCAGGAACTTCTTCAAACGTTCAATGATTTGAGTGAGCAGTATCATGCTAAAACAGACCCTTCTACGACTAAGCCTGACAGCTCACACACCTCACATGAGAAAAACAATGCTTTAAAAGGTTCGTCCACTCATCTCTCTTCTCCTTTGTTTTACAGGAAATGAAGTGAAGAAGGAAGGAGAAGAGAAGAATGAGTGGAGGAAAAAGAGGAAGGAAATCGCAGAAGGCAAAAAGAAAGTTTTTGAGAATAATGCCAATCCTAGATCTAGTTCTATTTTTTACTCTAAAGTTACTTGTAATTCTGTCTCTACAAAACAAACTTCTAGTAGTTCAGTCTTGAGTCCCAAGCTGAATATGTCTGAGACATCTTCTAGACATCGTTCTATTCATAATACAAGCGCTGCTTATGGTTATTCTGTTCCAGACCCCCATAATTATGAATGTGATGTGAATGTTGTTAAAACAAAGCCTCACAGAAAGCTCAAACCTGAAAGAGAAACCAAGAAAAGAACTTCTAAGGGAACGTTTTGTATTCCTGATATGAAATATGCTCTTCGAGTTCATTCAAGGAAACATCTTAATCGGCTTTCTAAAGAGGAGATTTTCAAAACCAAACTTAAGAAGCAACCATTCAATCACAAAGCACACGTCTACTCTCCTCCCAAACCTAAAACTGAAAGGTGGGTCCCCAAGATAAGACCCACCAAAACTGAAACGAAAAGGTGGGTCCCCAAGATGAGACCTACCAAACCTGAAACGGATAGGTGGGTCCCCAATCGAAGACCCATCCAAACTGAAACAGATAGGTGGGTCCCCAATCGAAGACCCATCAAAACTGAAACAGAAAGGTGGGTCCCCAAATTTAGACCCACCAGAACTAAAATGGATAGGTGGGTTCACAACATCAGACCCACCAAAATGGAAACTGCTAAGTGGGCTCCAAAAACCAGACCCACTGCAAAAGCAGATTTGGCTATTGGAGAGCCCACAAGAGAAAGATCTTTTGTTGAAAGAGCTGCTGAGCTTGGATCACAGCTCAAAGCAAGATTTAGAAAGGTGTTTCTTGATAATAAGGAAGGACCCACTCCAAGTTGGGTACCTAAACCTGTTTGATTGTTTTGCACGACGGTCATGTGTGGCACTTAGACTCAGGATGCTCAACCCACATGACCGGAATAAAGCACCTTTTGAGCAACTACACCAACTGCTACGGAGGCAATGTCAGATTCGGGAATGACGCCTCATCTCCTATTCTTGGGTATGGGGACGTCGTCTGTGCCAGTGTCACTATAAAAGACGTTTCATTTGTCAAAGGGCTCAAACACAACTTACTGAGCATAGGGCAATTCTGTGACAGCGGGGTGGAAGTGAGGTTCTTTGCAAAACAATGATGTGTTCTTGACAGCACAGGGAATACATTATTAACGTGTTACAGAACATCAAATCTGTACACTATTGATCTGAAAAGCGTCCAATCCACCACTTCCATCTGTCTGCTGTCCAAAGCTTCAACTGAACAAAACAACCTATGGCACAGACGTCCTCCCATCTGAACTTCAAACATCTATCAACCTTGTCCTCCAAAGAACTTGTCAAGGGGCTTCCTCTGCTAAAGTCTTCCACTGAAAATCATTGTAGTGCCTGCAAAATGGGCAAAATGACGCGAAGCTCCCACAAGTCAAAAACCGAACCATCATCTACACATCAGTTGCAGCTAATTCACATGGATCTGTGTGGACCTATGAGAGTCCAAAGCATCAATGGTCGCAAATACACTCTGGTGATCGTTGATGACTTCTCTAGGTATACATGGACAAAATTTCTCCGTTCAAAAGACGAGGCTGCAGAAAACATTATGACCTTTATCAGAACCATCCAGAAACTGCTACAGCACAGTGTTCGAATTGTTAGAACTGACAATGGTACCGAGTTCAAAAATCAAACTCTCATTGAGTTCTATGAATCACTCGGTATCACTCAGCAATTTGCAGCAGCTAAAACTCCCCAACAAAATGGAGTTGTTGAAAGAAAGAACAGAACCCTTGTTGAAGCAGCACGCACCATGTTAATCCAATCCAGACTGCCTCACTTCATGTGGGCAGAGGCAATCAATACTGCGTGCTTCACTCAGAACAGAACATCCATCCATAAACGCTTCGACAAGACTCCATATGAAATCCTATTCTACAGAACTCCCGACATCTCTTTCTTCAAGGTTTTTGACTGCAAGTGCTTCATACTAAATGATCGGACAGAGAGAAGTAAGTTGGATCCCAAAGCCAGAGAAGGCGTATTTATTGGTTACTCACTGCAATCCAAAGCTTACAGGATCTACCTCAGAGACAAGCACACTGTCATCGAGAGTGTAAATGTTACATTCTATGAAATGGCAGACTTTGCGATCGAACATCTATAGACTGATCCATCAAATGTTGTACCAGTAGCTTCTGATAAAACTGAACCAAACACCGAACACGAAGATGTGATTCTCGACTCTCTCTTCAGAAACTTCTACGAGAACTCACAACCTCCACCTCCTGCATGCACTCCAGCTTCAACATCAACTCCAACAGTAGAGATTCCGCTCCTCCCAGGACCAGAAGATGTACCATCCACACCATCAACCCCTCAAACCAATCCCAGAGGTGTGGATGATCACGGCTTTGCTACGAGTCCAGAATCATCTCCATTACACACCACAGCTACTCCAGAGCCTTCAACCTCTTATCAGGACTCCGATCAACCAATAATTACTCCAACTCCTCTAGCTCATGAGAGGAAGTGGACTAGAGCACATCCCGTTGAACAGATAATAGGTGATCCGAGTCAAGGTGTGCGCACAAGATCCGCAACAATGAATGAATGCCACTTCGCATGCTTCCTAAGCCAGTCAGAACCATCAAAAGTCTCTGATGCGCTACTTGATCCAGATTGGGTGATTGCTATGCAAGATGAACTCAATCAGTTTGACAGACTGGATGTATGGTCACTGGTACCCAGGCCTCAGAGAAAGACAATCATTGGCACGAAGTGGGTATTCAAAAATAAAAGAGATGAAGAAGGAACAGTTGTAAGAAACAAGGCAAGGCTGGTCGCAAAGGGATATAATCAACAGGAAGGCATAGACTACGATGAAACGTTTGCACCCGTAGCTAGAATTGAAGCAATCCGCCTCTTTCTTGCATACGCGGCGCACAAAAACTTCACCGTCTTTCAGATGGACGTGAAAACAGCTTTTCTAAATGGGACTTTAGAAGAAGAAGTCTATGTCGCTCAACCAGAAGGATTTGTAGATCCAAAATTCCCAGACCATGTATACAAGCTCAAGAAAGCTCTCTATGGGTTGAAACAGGCACCCAGAGCTTGGTACGATGCCTTGACCGAATTTTTGATCGATTCAGGTTTCTCAAAAGGAAAGATTGATACTACTCTGTTTATCAAGCGACAAAAGTCTGACATCATTCTGATTCAGATCTATGTTGATGACATCATCTTTGCCTCTTCAAATCCACGTCTTTGCCAACATTTTGAGAAACTGATGAAAACCAAGTTCGAGATGAGCATGATGGGTGAACTTAACTTCTTCTTAGGCCTGCAAGTAAGACAACTCTCTGATGGCATTTTCATCAATCAGTCCAAATACATTCTGGATATGCTAAAGAGATTCAACATTGAAGGCAAATCTTCCATGACGACCCCCATATCCCCAAACAACAAACTGGACTCAGACCCCTCCGGGAAGCCAGTTGATGCTACGAATTACAGGGCCATCATTGGATCTTTGCTATATCTCACGTCAAGCAGGCCTGACATTGTCTTCTCCACATGCTTATGTGCTCGCTTTCAAGCCAATCCGAAGGAATCTCATCTGACAGCTGTACGACGAATTTTAAGATACCTCAAAGGCACGGTGAATCTAGGCCTTTGGTATCCCAAGCATTCAGGCTTCGATCTAGTCGGATACTCGGATGTTGACTTTGCTGGTTGCCGGATGGACCGCAAAAGTACATCGGGAGCCGTCCAATTCTTGGGCGAAAAGCTAGTCTGCTGGTCTTCCAAAAAGCAGAACTGTGTGTCAACATCTACAGCTGAGGCCGAATACGTCGCGGCTGCTAGTTGTTGTTCACAAATATTATGGATGAAGACTCAGCTTCAGGACTATGGTTACACATTCCGCCACATCCCGATCTACAGTGACTCTCAAAGCGTCATCGCCATCACAAGCAATCCTGTTCACCACTCCCGCACCAAACACATTGATCTGCGCTATCATTTCATCAAGGATCACGTGGAGAAAGGAGACATAGATATGTACTTTGTAAGCTCAGAGCTTCAACTGGCTGACTTGTTCACTAAGGCATTGGATGAAAAAAGATTCCAGTTCCTGGTCTCCAAGTTGGGCATGTTGAACCTCGAGCCTGTTTAATTTTTGTCTCCACTGGTCTGAAAAGTGTGTGTGTGGGACTTTTAAATAGTGTGTGAGTGTGATCTGTAAATAGTGTGTGTGCGTTGTATGTGTTGAGGGGGAGAAAACCAGAAAAATAACAAAAAATAGTGTGTGTGTTGCATGTGTTGAGGGGGAGAAAACCAGAAAAATAACAAAAAATAGTGTGCGTGTGTTGCATGTGTTGAGTGGGTGAAAAATCAAAAAGAACAAAAAATAGTGTGTGTGCGTTGCATTTTTTTTTTGGATGAAAGGTAAGTATATATAAGGAACCATCCAAAGAGTTTGTATGTACATCAAAAGGGGTGGACAAAAATGTAGGTTATCCAAGAGTAAGTTGGATAACCCTATCACCGCCAAAAATACCCAAGCTATTACACCAATAGCCAAACCTGCCAAGATGTGAGCTTCTACACGAACTCACACATATATCTAGGTGATGAGAGTTTCTCAAAACATTACACTTTCATATGGATAAATACTATATAAAACTTTGTACACCATGTATTTTATCCTTGCAAAAACCTCTTCTTCTTTAGGTAATAGTCCATCAAATCTTGTGGCATTCCTCACCCTCCATATCCAGTAGACCGAGTAGCAAAATGCAATTCTTGATGCTTTGGCTTGGATAGTTGCGCCACTTCTTTCTTTCTTGAGCCATTTAACCGCACTTGTCAAGGACCCCATCAGCCGAGGGATTTTAAGCCAATCCTTTACCATGCTCCAGATTTTCCCTGTAAAATAGCATTCAAAGTATAGGTGTGGGACTGTTTCCAGCCCACCCTTGCACAAGGCACATTTGTTGACTACATCTAATCGAAGAAGATTATCATATGTAGCCAACCTATTTCGGAATGCCAACCATGTGGTAAAGGAAAACTTAGGAGGGATGTAATTTTTCCAAATAAAGGACATCCACCAACGGGTGGGAGCCTTAATTCTAAGTAAGTTATACACTTTTGAAGATATAAGTTTCCCATTAGTTTGCAACTTATTTAGCCCATGAATAGCTTCATTAGTGCCACCAAATTTAGTTAAAAACTCATCTCTAATTGAAGCTATTTTCTTCATTAAATGGGAATCCCTATAGTGTGGGGAAAAGTCCCACACACAACGGCCCTTAAGATACACCCCATGGACCCACTTGACCCAAAGTGTGTCTTTTTTTGTATGTATGTCCCAAAAAAATTTTGCAAGAAGGGCTGAGTTCCAGACTCTAGTATCATGAATACCAAGTCCACCCTCTTCTTTGGGGAGGCAAATATCAGCCCAGGAGACCCTAGCAAATTTACCCCCCCAAAGGAAAATACGGCAAATGGAGGTGATCCTATCAAGGATTGTTCTAGGGATAGGAAAAATTTGAAGCCAAAACGAGTGCACACCCTGTATAACAGATTTGATTAATTCAACTCTTCCAACATATGATAGGGTCTTTAGATTCCAAGCACTAATGAAATTAGTGATGGACTCTAAGAGAGGGGTATATTGTGCCACAGAAACTTTCAAAGGAGCCAACGGTACACCTAGGTATTTAACAGGGAAAGACCCAACTTTAAAATCAACCAAGTCAAGGATACTATTAAGCTCATAATCAGGCATACCTCCAAGGAAGATGTTAGACTTGTCATAGTTTACTTTAAGCCCAGATATGCTGCCAAACTCTTCCAACGAGTCAATAAGGATCTTGATGGAAGATTTGTGCCCTTTAGAGAAAAGCATCAGATCATCCGCATAGGCAACATGAGTAATCTTCAAGCTTCCAAATTTAGGATGGAATTTGAAAGATGGAACTTGTGTTTTAACATTTAACAAACGTGATAAATATTCCAAGCATAACACAAAAAGAAGAGGGGACATGGGATCCCCTTGTCTCAATCCCCTTTTACCTTTAAAATGCCCTCTTAGCACTCCATTTATGGAGATGGAATATGAGGGCGTGGAGACACACTCCATTATCCAACCAATGAACCTTGTGGGAACCCCCAAATGTGCCAGCATACTAGCCAAGAAATCCCAAGATATGGTATCGTAAGCTTTCCTAAGGTCAACTTTAATCATACATCTGGGAGAAATTCTTTTCCTAGTATAACCTTTAACCAGTTCTTGTGCTATAAACACATTATCAATCATGAGTCTACCATCAACAAAAGCCCCCTGGGCAGGATCAACAAGGTCAGGCAGACAAGGAATCATTCTTTTAGCCAAAAATTTTGTGATAACCTTGTAAATAACATTAGTGCATGCAATGGGTCTAAAATCAGCCGGTGTAGGAGAGTGATTGGTTTTAGGAATCAGGGCAATAACCGTGTGGTTAAGTTGCTTGAGAATCCTACCAGAACCAAAGAATCCTTTAACAGTCATGACCATGTCACTCCCCACAATGTCCCAATTTTCCTTAAAAAAAGCTGAGGTATACCCATCTGGACCAGGGGCTTTATTATCACCAATATCAAATAAAGCCTCCTTAATGTCAGTGTCCAAAATAGGTGCAACAAGGCTATCTCTGAAATGAAGTGGTAAGATCTTACCCGAAGCCACAATGTTTGCATCTAAAGGAGAGTTAGGGTAATGAGTACCAAATAATGAAGTATAAAAATTCACCAATTCGCATGCAACTTGATCAATTGAAGTAGTTGAGTCCCCATTTGGGAGTTTAAGGGCAGTAATTGAGTTCCTAGTGTTATTCTTCTTTACAATAGAGTGGAAGTATTTAGTGCATTTGTCACTTTGAACTAGGTGATTGGCCTTGGCTTTTTGCTTGTAAATGTCCTCCTCCGCCTTCTTAAGGTTAATTAGTTTCTTCTTACAAACAGCAATGTCTTTCTTTAGGGTCTCATCAAGGGGAGAGATCATTGAAAGCCCAAGAAGGGCTTTGTAATCCTTCTTAGATTCCTTGACCCTCTCGGAAATATGACTAAAATTCAGCCTATTTAGTTCTTTGAGTGGTTTCTTTAAAACTTTCAATTTTTGGGCCAAGCTAAATTGAGAACTCCCATGGACATCCTTATACCAATCTGAGGTGAGGGTTGTCTTGAAAGTCTCATGTTTAAGCCACATGTTGAAGAATTTAAACGGTTTAGAGCCCACATTGCTAGTTTGTCCAAGAGTAACTATAGAAGCTACATGATCAAATTCAACCTCCATATCATGGAAATGTGTGGTACAAGAGATCCCATGAGTACCCCAAAGGGGGTTCATAAGAACTCTATCAAGTTTGGCCCAAAGGGATCCTCTATTCCAGGTAAGGAACTCACCCGTGGATGGAGTGTCAACTAAATTTGCTTGTATTTTAAGATCATTTAAGCCTTGAAGTTGGTAAGCCGAGGGGGGGAGTGGGCCCCACCCTCTCATTGGGGCTACACACACAGTTGAAATCACCCATAACAATCCACGGCTGGTCAATGGAGGGTTCCAAAAGGGCAATGTGGTCCCAAAGCAATTTTCTTTCAACAACTGAATAGAGAGCATACACAAAAGTAACAAAGAAAACTAGTTGAGTGGTCAAACATTTCATCTCACAATGAATGTGTTGTTTATCTACCTCTAGGACATTAACATGCACATGATTAGGGTCCCAAAAAATAGCAATACGTCCACCCTCAATTTTGTCAAAGTTGGTAGCATATGACCAAGAAGGCCATTTACTACGTGTAAACCTTTCAAAATTTGGGGTGTTCATTTTGGTTTCAAGCAAACAAGAAATACGTACCTTATTAGTATTTACAAAGTTAGATATGATATTTTGTTTGGAGACCTTGTTAAGGCCTCGGACATTCCATGAGGACACAATCATTAATAAGATTTTGTGGTAGGCCTCCTCCATCCTCTTCTTGCATTCCTACCCTCGGCCATTGGCAGTTTCTTGGCTTCTCTTGGGGTGTACCTAGTAATAAAGAGCAAGAAGTATGGTAATTCAAAGAAAGAAGAGTTAAAAACATACCCTTCATCATTTGGAATGACTCCCGGTAGAGATCTTAGGCATGTTTGCGTGAAATTGATGGCTTTGGTGTTGGAAGCTTGATTTTGAACACTTAGATAGTTGTCAAGTCTAACCATCATCTCATTGACTTCATCAAGGTGCCTAAGATGGATATTTGGTGGCTGGTCTTCAAATAATTCCACCTTAGCAATGACATCATCAAGATAGGCATCCCTTATATCATGTACCACACGGGGTTGATCAAGTTTAACCTTTCTAGGATCCTTCACTTTGCATGAGTTTCCCCTCGGGCATCCCTCTTCAAAGAATCTATTGAGATAATGTCTATAGACTCCTCTCATAAAGGTTGGGCCGAAAGTATACCCTTGGTCACCTTTTGTTACCTCCGGTAGGTTTTGAAGACAATCCGTTGTAAAGCATACACCGGGATCATGTTTTTCAACTAGGTTCAAGTTGTGACCAAGTTTAATGATAGTTGCTTCCTTATCCACCTCATCTACATGCTTGACTTTGATAGTTGGGCTAGAGAAATCCAAGGCGGGGTCCATTTCAATGATGACTTCATCCGTGTATATCTCATCAAAGGCCTTCACACTTCTAACGGTTTTACCATCTTGATCATCTTCATCATCTTGTGTGGTGTAGCCGGGGGATCTGTCTCTCTCACCTTTCTTTGGTCTTCTCTTCCCATATTTGACACATTTTAGAAGCTTGAAAAATGGGTGCTCCTTTGAAGGGGACTTGTTAGGCCGAGGATGTTTTTCATTTTCTTCAACCATAATTTGCTTGCCTTTGTCTAGCACATTTTGTACATCATTTTCCTTTGGAGCTCCATGTTCAGCCTCATGTAGTACCTTGTTAGTTTCAGCCTCCTTCCTTTCTTTCTCGGCTAGTACCTTACAAGTGAAACAATGGTGGCCAAAACACTTACAATTAAAGCAATAGTTAGGAAAAGTTTCATACCTCACCCTTTGCGTGTGTAGTTTACCATTTGGCAGCTTGATTTGGAATTGAAGGGGGGGTGGTTTAAAAGCATCCACCTCGATGAGGACCCTAGCAAATGCGGATCTTGCTCTTTCAAGTGTGACTCTATCCGTGGTGATTGGTGTTCCAACTCGAGATGCTACCTCACTTATGATCTCTTCTTCCCAAATTCTCATAGGCAAATGAGGGAATAAGACCCAAATAGGCACTTTTAAAAACTCATCATCATCCATAGAGAAATCCTCGGATAAGGTTTTAAGGTGGTCTATTTTCCCAAAGAGAAAGTAAGGTCCTTCCATAAGCACTTTTGCCCTATCCTCTTCATTTTGGAATTTGAATATAACCCATCCTCTATCATGTGATCTAACACGGCAAGGCACCCCCCACTTGTTCACCATCTCATGTATGTTTTTAAGACCGGGAAAACAGCCATCAAAGTATGCCATAAGGCAATAACCCCAAATTTCAATGATAGAGGACATTTTGCGGTTGGTTAGATCAATAATTTCACCTTTTGGTTCAATATAGCGTAGTTTCATGCCCTTATCCGGCTGCCTATTGTCTTTGAAAAGCGACACAAAGGAAGGAGTGGAACCAGGTTTGCCCCATTTAGTTTGAGTTTTGTCCCCTTGGATGTCTAATGCCGCGGCATTAGCATTGGTGTCTTGAAATGGGACAATAGCATTTTTGTCCGTAACTTGTTCAACACCCTCAACACCAACAATGTCATTTTTTGGGGGGGGGGGAGAAAATTTTCACTGATTAAGGGGGAGCTCTCTATTTTTACTGGTTTGGGCCTCAAAAATCTTTTAAAAGGGCACTGTGTGCCAGCCCAATAACTCGGGCTCATTTGTTACGGAGGAGGTCCAAAATTTTCTCGCGTATAAAACCTTCGCGAAAAACCCTTCTCTCCCATTCTGATTTTTTTCGAAGGCTAAATATTTTCGCAAGGCAGAGCTCTCAAAAACCCCTGTGTTTCGCAAACTCTTCTTCTTCTCCGATCCTCTCTCTCGACTACTCTTCGAAGGTAGTTAACGATTCAAAGTCGCAATCTTCCATCTCAAAATCGAACGATCGATCTCGAAATCCATATTTTTTGTTCGTGTTCGACATCCAAAAACGAGCGATTGATTTCGCAAAACCCTTGAAATTTCTCGAAATCAAAATCAAATTAAAGTTTTTTGTTTGAATGAATGTCGTAATCTCGCTTGTTATCAATTTGGTATATCATATCTTTGTTTTTGCAGGTGGTTAATCTCTTCGAAATCGTCGTTTCATCTTCTCGAAATCAAGATCTCGAGATGGGCATCTCGACATCTTGATCTCGAGATTTGAATCTCGAAATCAAGATCTCGAGATCTGCATCTCGACATCTTGATCTCGAGATTTGAATCTCGAAATCAAGATCTCGAGATCTGTATCTCGACATCTTGATCTCGAGATTTGAATCTCGAAATCAAGATCTCGAGATCTGCATCTCGACATCTTGATCTCGAGATTTGAATCTCGAAATCAAGATCTCGAGATTTGAATCTCGAAATCTTGATCTCGAGATTTGAATCTCGAAATCAAGATCTCAAGATTTGAATCTCGAAATCATGATCTCAAGATTCAGATCTCGAGATTTGGACTTTACAACTTTTCAAAATTCCACCTGCATAAACTTATCTGAAACCTTCAAATCAAACTCTTTCAATCTAATCAAACAGTTGAATCTCATATGCTGACCCCCTGCTTCTATAGTTTGAAATGGCAGGAACCAC
The DNA here is from genome assembly GCA_945859875.1 of Cuscuta europaea. NCBI lineage: Eukaryota > Viridiplantae > Streptophyta > Magnoliopsida > Solanales > Convolvulaceae > Cuscuta > Cuscuta europaea. The sequence continues at coordinate 8,002,449 of CAMAPE010000057.1, forward strand.
TCAAACGCAGATCGATGATGCCATCTACCCCAAAGGGAAATGGATCAAGGTGCTGGACAACAATTTCCAGCTAGACCTTGCGGTGTTCAAGTGCCAGAACCCCATAGTTCCAGCAATCATGAAAGGTCACTATCTCCGGCCTGCATTTCACAACTCAAAATCGGTGCCAGAGATATATCTACAACAGTTCTGGGGGCATATGCATACGGATTCACTGAAGGATCGCTCCAAGATAAAGACAAAGCTGAACGGCATGCGGGTGATTCTTACACCATCCACTCTACGGGCTACTCTATCGCTGCCAATCCATGACGAGTACGATGTGCTGCCGTCCATCCCAGATCTACTGAAAGATGTGGCATCCCTTGGCTACACCTCATTACTGCCACAACTCTCCAACTTCAACGGAGCATATCTTCACCATCCGTGGAAGAATCTCTTCGGGCTGGTGAACAAGTGCCTGTCACCTAAGCATGCCGGCTTCGACAAGTGCAACAAGCAGATCCTGCTAGTCTTTCATGGCATCGCTTTCAACAAGAACTACGACCTGGCACAGCTCTTCTTCTCAGAGCTAATGGACCTGGTCAAAGCCAAAGAAAAGAACAGGTCAGGTACCATCCCGTACGCAAGGTGGCTCGGGCTACTCATACACGACTGCATGGCAGAGCACTCCTCAATACCAAAACGGAGCTCAGATCCACACTTCACTGCACCAAAGCTGCAATATTTCAAAGCTGACAAGAATCCTACCTTCGGTCTAAGGATCCCTGGATTTCTGCTCAAGCTTGTCAAATCTTCAAATCCAGTGGTCCAGCAGTACAAGGAAGCCACTGAGAAAACTGTCCCTATGGTTCAGCAAAACCCAGCTGGACCTACCCCGGGGACAAAGCCGAGTGATGGTAAGGGTCCAAAGAGAGCCCAAAAGCCACAGAAACCAGTGGCCGGTTCGCCCAATGAAGGAAAGTCTGACGACTTTCTAGAGACGAGTCAGGCGGCTGAGGGCACCGAAACAGACGCTGAGGAAACATCCAATGAATCGTCAAGTGAAGCCCAAACAAACACTGACGACGAGGCATCCGAGAGCGTGGGCACAGATAGCGAGGAATCTGGCTCGGATGATGACAATGACGACAACGACAGTGAAGATGTTGAGCACACGTATGCCCTGATCAGAAAAGGGAAGCTGCCAGTCGAATCTCCACAGAAGAAAAGAATCACTGATGAAGATGCAGCACCGATAATAGCTGGCAGACCCCAAGTCTTCACCATCAAGGAGAAAGCTAAACCGAGAGTTGATCCCACCGAGACAAACTGCTCAAAGGACGACTATGACGAGGCAGCTCATCAAATTAAGAATTCTAAAGAAGTCGTCATCCGGGAGAAAAGGGCCAAAGTTAAGAATGATAAGGCTGCTAAGGCAAAGCCCCAGCCCCGAGTCAGAAAAAGCCTGATTGATAAGGCAGACGAGCACATCTTCGCTGGCTGCGATACCTTTATCCAGATAAGCCGAGCTGAATCCTTAAGCACAGGAGCCGATCTTTTCGGTTCCCGGGTAGAAGTCGCAGCATCTGGCTCAACTGCGCAAGCACAACCCTCTCCCAGCCACTCGATAGCCTCTCAAAAGGCTATTGTTTCAAAAGAACGGGACTCCACCCCCTCACTGGTTTTTTCTGAATCAGTTGAGCGTACAATTGACCTATCGCCCGAGGTCAAAACCCCTTCTTCTTACACATCGAGTCTAGGTGTCACATTCCCAACATTTTCTTCATTTTCTAGGACACCTACACTATTAATTGCACATACAGGTGCACACACCCTGAACGCAACAACCAGAGCGCAAGCTATGACGGTTGGAAGCCCTGCTACGCCCACAATGATTCCATCATTGCACGCAGGCCACACATCAGCAATCTTCACTAATGCTGTGTCAACAGTTACAACCCCCGTAACTGGTCACCCCACCTTTGAAGACGTAAACGTTCTACTAAATCGCTTCCTAGATTCCACCATTAAACCATGGGTGCAAGATGCAATGACCGCTCTAGCACAGGAATTTAGGACCACCCAAGCGGTTCGGTCTGAACAAACACCACCCCAACCCTCACCTGAACCTTTCATTTCCCATACACAACCCGTATCCTCCACCCCTCTATCTCACCAATCCATCAACCAAATTCCCATTCCTTCACTTTCTCGGGGAACCCAGGATACAGAACCAGTATTCTCCCCACACCCGACCACACCCTCCATCGATCTCTCCTCACTATCCTTCGACACTCTTGCATCGGCTTTGCTGAACAACCTCCTAAACACCCCTGAAGACAAACTTACCCTTCATCAGCAAGCCATACTCGAAGCCCTCCTTTCTTCACCGGAAACCAAGAGCAAGTGCAAGGAGAGTCCTCGTGGTCGCAAACGTTCCCATGAGGACCCCGATGATTCGGATCCTCATGAGGGGGAGAACAAGCGACCTCGATCACTTGAGCAAACTGCTTTACCAAGCCAAAATCCACAGCCAATCCAACCCGAAACCTCTACAAACCAACAGCCACCACCCACAGCCAAAATATCTAGCATGGTCGAGCTAGACGTAACATCCCGAGGCGTATCTCCCAGAGATACCAACCGAGGAGGGGATGGAAGTCCTGATGATGGTACAACATCCCGTGCGTGGCTGGCAGTGTATCTTTGAAATTCAACCTCGGACGCACGACCGTGCGTCCCCCTACGCACGGCGTGCGTAAAATTTCCGAATTTGACAATGCTTACTTCATGCAAGTTGTAGATAATGAAGTCCTCTATCCACCACAATTTTCAAAACTGTATTTGAATCATCCAATCAAAAGATATGAATAAAATGGTGGAAGGTCTCATTCTCAAATCGCAACAACGATCATCTGACTTCTTCGTCTATTTTCACATTTCTCCTCTCAGATTCTCGCAATAGTGTCTTCATATGATTTGTAGCCCTTGAATTGGCTTTCATATGGAATTTGAATCGTGTTCTTTGGATGTTTCTACAAAAAGATAAGCTTGAACGATTGACAGAAGGTCATCCTGAACGCCGTTTTCAAGCTCTATTCGTCTTCATTTGATCCCGTAGCCACTCCTAAAGCTCTTTTGTTGTCAAAACTTCGTGGTAAACCTCCCGGTGACGTCTAAAACTCTCGATTCATTCTCAAATGCATCTTGAATCACCCCGATTGCTTCTAAAGCGCTGGTGTTGGGCTCAAATCCCTGATTTTGACTCCAAACAATACAAAACTCGAACCAACACCCGGTAACTATGACTTGAGCTAAAAAATGAGACTTGTGACACAAAATAATTAGGGAAACCATCAAAATTTGATCTAAACATGCATCAAATGCGTGTCTAAATACGGACTTATCACTCATCCACGTTTCCACCAGACACCATATGCTGGAAACCTTGAGCCAAGGCCCCCAGAACTCGAGTCACCTCCTGTAGGGCTTCCACCCCGGCATTGAGTCGAGTTGGGTCCATGCACGGAGCATGACGTCGGCCTCCCCTCCGCCGGCTGCGGACCGAACGCTCACCTTGGGTGTGGTTGAGCGTCACCCTCAGGTCACCGTGGCCTGACAACCGGTTCCGAAGGTCGCCTTGGCGCGCCGCCCCCCTACCTTGTCCGTAGTTGTCGGGGGCACGTTGGCGGCCAAGCCGGGTGGATTCCTCGGGGTGGACTGAGACATGGTCACGTCGGGACGAGATTTCGGCCATCTTCCTTTGTGATTCCTACTCGAGTGATGTGAGAGACAATAGAGGCTCTCAATTAAAGCACCAATGTTGGTCCAAAATTGGACGCTCGTAGGCTTTTAGGAAAGCTACGTACGACACTCAAGCAGGAATTCAAGAAATCAATAGGAAAATGGAAAGTGCTAAGAGATTTTTAGTTGTCAAGAATAGCATATCTTCATTTGAAATTCGAATTGCCTTTTATAGGCGCATACAAATGGTAACTGCCAACTACAATAATGACTAATTAATTACAACATAAATACAGAATTAAAAACATAATTAATATCGCATTGATTGTCTTGGTCGTTACTGTTCCTGGCTGGCCAGTCGGGCCTTGCTGGCACTTGAGCTCCCTCCCGCTGGACTGGACGGCAGGCTCCGCACCGGGCGGGCTCGAGGCAAGCTCCTGGCTGGGCTGGAAGGCAGGCTCCCCGTTGGGCTGGAAGGCAGGTCGTTGACCGGGCTGGAAGACAGGCTCCCCGCTGGGCTGGAGGCAGGCTGCTGACCGGGTTGGAAGACATGTCGTCTTGGGCTTTCGCTGCTTGATGGGTCTGATCGGTTGGGCCAGCTCGAGCTCTAGGTCGCTGGGCTTGGGCCTGCTGATCCAAGTTCGAGGCCTGGGCCGATTAGGCTCTGGGCCCAGTCCCATAACCCCATCAGAGACATAAGTGGCACATCACACTAATTAGGAGGAATAACCATTAACCTACGATCAACGCATAATACATTTCTTTAAGGGGTACTGTTACCTATCTCTCATATCATGACTCCATCCTTCTTAAGATGTTTTTACTTGAACTGTAATTTGTTTGTTTGGTCTGGTCTTATTTGTTTAAGTCTGGTCTGATCTGTTTATGTTTGGGTCTGGTCTAAACTGGTGTGGTAAATGTCTGGTCTCTTTGTAGTTTCTAACTACAAAAGTCTGATCTTTTTAAATCTGGTCTGATCTGGGACTGAAAAAAGTCCAAATAAAAACATCATTAAACATTTTTATTGTTTTTTATTCCTTTATGAAGATCAAATAGGTCTTGTTTTAGGAATAATATATAATTATTCTTAGTTTTTAAAACTTGACTCATGTTTTACACTTCTATGATATGGAGTACTCAATTTCTTAGTACTAAATGTCTAAACCCCTAAATCCGACCTTTTTTGTAAAACTTATTGAACCGTGAAACATCGAACATCTCTAGGTCAAATTCGAGCCCCATGGTTTGAACTCCATGAGCTTCAAGCTCTTACTCAAACAAAAGTTTTACGGGTTCGAGCCCAACTCGAGCTCAACGTGTTCACTCAGCTCAGCTCACGTTGTTAACACCTTAGGAACCACCAAACCAATGGCTACATGGCGTGCTTGGTCTCGATAGATTCTCATTGACACTACTATCACTAGTTTCATTTAAAAAGAAAAAGAGTAAATTCCCTATAGGAGTCTAAAAGTTTTGAAATTCTGAAATAGGACTATCATGTTTTTCATTCCCTAAATAGGAGTAAATTTCTATCAAATTTGACATTACTACAATTTTAAACATGATATTTTTTTCCAAACTTGGCAGATTACTCCTATTCAAGGAATAAAAAACATGATACTCCTATTCAAGGAATAAAAAATGTGATACTCCTATTTTGGAATTTCAAAGCATTTTTACTCCTATTTAAGGCAACTTCTGGAAAAAACTACTCCGTACTACGTAATAAACAACATCTAAGCCTTGGTCCCCCCAAAAAATCATCGTCTCTAGGAAATGAACTCACGACCAAGGGGTCAATGTATTACAATGTATTATCCAATTAAATATCTAATTGTTTTGGGAAAGATAAAACAAGACTCGTGAGACCAGGAGGGTAGAGGAAAAAACAATTCCGCATATTTATCTGAGTCTCAAAAGGTGGATATCTCGAGTCTTGAAACCTCTTTTTCTCCTAACACAATAGTACATCATATTCACAGCGTGTTTAGACATAACTAAACGTAGTGTGGTTTTTCTTTCAACATTGTCTACTTGTTACAAGTGATAAAATCACAATGGAAAGACCCATGCCAAATCTTTGCTGGTTTTCAGTTGACTCAGTCCAGTAAACTGGGTGCTTAACGAGCTTTCTTTAATCTCTTTGGGGGTCTTGACAGCTCTTTCCTTGGATCCTCGGGAGTTTTTATGTCAAACTGTGGCTGCAAAATTTTATAAGCTCATGTTCATTGACAAAATAACAAGTAGTCTATGAAGAAGCTTGGAGAACAGTTGGTTTAGACGTCCCAAAATGCATAATCAAGGCAAATGACAGCTCAGGTGTATATATCATCAACTCTTATAGTCCTATTTAGAGTCAGTTTGGTAATTCTTATATTATGCCTAACAAACTTATCAGACAACTTTATTACCAAACTCGTAGAACTCATTTGGTAACCCCTTTTTTCAACTTTTTAGCATTATCATAATATCAGCAAACTTTTTTATCAAACATGTAACTTTTGATTTTGTAAGCTGAATTGTGTAATCATAAAAAACAAGTAAGGTTAGAATTAATTTTCTGGGTAAATTGTTTGGAGTTGCTGTAGAGGATCATTTTAGTTATTTTCATGTAATTTTTCTTTATTTTATCAATAAAGTATATTTTAGATAAATAAAAAACCATAATATGGCAAGAATTTCATCATTTTGAGCATATCTGACCCATTCGCCAATTTTAGTATTAACAAACGGGCTCATAACTTTTTATTGGGTGCGTTGAATTGTGTAATAATCAAAATAAGTAAGGTTGAAGTTACTTTTATGAAGCATTAGCTTATATTACTATAGAGGATAATTTTAACTATTTCTTTATATGATTTTTCTTTTATTAATTAAGTATATTTTAAATGAAATTTTTTCATTATCAGTAGATTCGTCCAATTCAACGGCTCGAGTCAGAATTTCATCAATTTTAGCAAATTCAGCCGAATCAGCCAATTTTAGCGATACCACATGGGCTCTTAGAAGAGTTTAAGAACCCAATAATCCCACAAGAGTTTAAAATGCATGAAAATACATGTCCACGGGTAGGGCAAAAATACATGTCCACGGGTTCCATAAGTTGCCCATTGCATAAAAAAGAACATATGCTTTTGTCAAGAACAAAAAATTAGAAAGAGAATTGGAGGTAAGGCTTTTCAAAGCTATTAAGACTTTTGAAGTTTTGAAGGTCAAACTTGATAGGAGAAGTAAAGAAAGTTTTTTTTGGGTTCTTCCATAACTTACTACCTAACTAGCATGATGAGTTATGCAATCCAAACATCATGAACTTTCTAATATCTGAGTTTTAGCATAAAACTTCACAGGTAGTGTTCACACATTTCTATACATTGATTTGAGTAAGTATTTCATTATGTCGCACGATTAAATCAGCACTAAGCAGCTATGCAAACAAATGTTATGTAGAATAAGAATTTCATACATGATACGAAGTACAAAACAACTAACAATATATAGGGGAAATAGACGAACCAACTATAATATAGCCCACATATTTGCTTCATTTTAAAGAAAGAGTGAGTCTAGAGTTGTATTACTACCTACATTTACAGATGAATATGAAATATTACAAACGTACATCAGAGTGGCCGAGTGGGTAAAAATTTATATATTAAACAAGACTTCATGTGACTCAGAAGATTATTCTTGTTTCTTTATCATTATTAGTCATTAGGGCAATGGGCAATAACCAACTTGTTGTTCCTCTCTTCCTTAAGGACCTTAACCAGCATAGAAATGGATCTAAGACCAGAACTAGAGTATATATACACTCCTAAAGATGTCATGGCCTTATGATAACATCGTATTCAGGTATGTACAAATAAAATTGAAAACAAATCATAGAACATCATACGTACTACATAAAAACATTATCTTTACCTGCAAAATGGGACAAGATTTGTTCTATAGTAAGCAAAAGCCAAGCACAACTGTACTAACTAGTAACTGCTATGTACCTCATGGACCAGATAAAAGCTTATTGGACAAAAAAGAATTAGCTAATGAATATGTGAAAGGACATAAAAAATGATGTCCAGATTTCTTACCTCTTCTAGTTTTCTTTGAAGTTCCAAAAGCTGTTGACAATATGAAAGGCACTCGGCATGGTATACAGCAGCCAAATCTTTGATCAAAGCCTTCCTTTTGATGATGCCAATCACTAAAACGCAGTCAAGAAAAAGTGTATGCATATTAAATACTAAAATAGAAAATCTCAAGCAGTGAAATAGTGAATCGTGGATATAGACAAAGGAAAAATTACTTCGGCTAGGATCAAATTGGGGAGGAGGAGTTGCATCTTGTGGGAGCTGAGCAGGGGCTTCGACAGAGGCCGACAGTGGCGGAGGGTGAGAATCGTCAGTAGACGCCACCGTCTGAGGCTGAGACGGGAAAGAGGCGTGGTTATTGAGGTCACTCATACTGGAAACGGCTGTCTCTGATCTCCGCTTTTAGGAATTTGTTGGGCTTTGATGTCTAAATGTTTTTAATTTCACGGCCCTGCGATTACACCAATTTCGTCATCTTCTTCCCCTTCCCCTATGGACTATGGTCTTGAAGCCTAACCGCGGTTCAGATTCAAGCTGGTGGATCATCATTGAATGTAAGGGGGTGTCCCCGATATGGATTCTTACGGATTTTAAAGGAATTTAGAATTCCATCAAAATTCGGGTGTCCTCAACCTGGATTTTCAAAACTCCTTTAAAATCGGGGTGTCCTCAATTACTTCATGGATTTGTTTCTCTTGGATTTCAACTGATTTTAATGGAATTGGTATGAAAAATAACACTAATCCAATTCCACCCATTCTCTTTGTCTCACCCCTCGGATTTGAAATCCACCCTACCAACCCGACGTACCCGGTACTTATCTATCACGTTCTTCCGCAGCGGAGAGCCACTTTCCTCCCCATTCTTCATCCGCAGCAAAGACCGTTCTTCTCCTCCAGGTTTGTCTCCTTTTTTTTTTACTTTTTCTCAGTTCTTCTATGGACTGTTGTTAAATTTTGGGTCTGCTATTCTACAGAAAGGGTTTATTCTATGGATTGTTGTTAATTTTGGGTCTGTTATTCTTCATGCGCCAGTTTTTCCGCCATCATGTGTTCCACTCTTCCACAGAAACTATCCCTTGTTCCTATCATTCAAAACCGCATCACAGCATATTTCAACTTTACCACACAAACGCAAAATTAAATAAGCAAAAAGGTAAGGTGTTAACACCATAACCACGCAAAATTCCATCAAATAGAATTCCATAGAATTCCATAGAATTCTATATGAATCTCATTGAATCTGTAGAATTTCATTAAAATCCATAGAATCTACAATCCTTTAAAATCATTTAAAATCCATGTTGGGGACACCCCCCTATTCTATTTTCCTGGTTTGGTTTTTCTAGGTTTGTAAAACTCTCTATTCCACTGCGTATACTCTGGTCTTTGTTGGTATCTTCGCGAAAAAAAACTAAAAAATGGTTATACTTTTGGTTTATAAAGTTGAAAAAATGTTTTCATGTGTACTTAAATTGAACATTTAGGGGTGTCCCCAATTCGGATCGTGAGGAATTTTAATGGAATTTGTAATTATGTCAGAATCCATGTGTTCCCGATTTGGATTTATGTGGAATCCATGAAAATAAGGGTGTCTTCAAACATTTTGTGGATTTCTATTGTTACTTATTTGTACGGATTTTAATGAGTTTCGATAAATTTCTGTACACAAAAACAATTCACCTTAATCTTGTAGACTCCCCTCGGATTTCAAAATACATGATCTTTTAAAATCCATCAAAGTCATAATCGGGACACCCCCCTTAGAATTTGTTTATTATTTTTCTTATTACACAAAAATCACATATTTTATCAAATGAAAAGTACCTTAATAGGACTAAATAAGTTTAAGTATTCCAAAATAAGACTATTATGTTTTTATTTCCTAAATATGAGTAATTATTGTCATGTTTTGGCAGTACCAGATTTTAAGAAGTGATTTTTTAATACACTCCCCTAGTCTTGCGCAAACAAATACAAATGTTTCTTGAAAAAAACTATTTGCACACAATTCTTTAGATACATTATCTTACTCTCGATCTCACACACGATAAGCAGTTATTTATGTGTCTTGAATAACCTGTGAAGTTATTGTCTATCTGAATTATGTTAGTTAATTTTCATTAATGCGGTTGTCTGCGATATCTCTTACAATTACAATATAATCACTTTCTCTTATAAGTAAGTTTGTGTAAAATTTTAGAGATTTGCGATCATTACTTTACAACCACTAAGCTCCATTTAGTTCTACCAAACAGTATGATAAAGATTATTGATTCAAATGACAATTGATTAAATACTACATACTCCGTATTCGATTGGTCTATATCATTATTTAATCATTATCTAGTGTCTAAATTATTGAGTTATATTCTTTTAATTGATCTACCTGAATAAGGTATGAAACATTGAGGTTATTTTAGAATTTGAGTTATTTATTTAAGTTTTGCTTATGTTAAATAAACAAATGTGGATCAAGGTGCAGTAGTTTTCTTTATACACGCCTATTTTTACATGCTCATATTGACAATTGTTTTAAAAAAGTGCATCTTTTTAACGAATTGCTTATAAGGGGCGTTTATAAGAACCATGTAAAATATGTAGTACAATATAAATGCAGGTTTTTAGTCATTTAATTGGAGTGGAATTTTCTGGTGTTATCTAGTCTAATTTAATCTCATAGATGTCTGATCTTTGAGTAAATTATAACTGTTAAGATCTGATTTAATTTGATCGGGAATTTTTCACAAGTAAACCTAACAGTGAAAATAATATCACTTTTTTCACCCTTTAACTTTGTTTTCAAAAATAATCTTGCTACGTTTTTTCTTTCAAAAATGGACTACTATTCACCCGCATGGCTGCATCTACTGGAAACACTACTGTTATCAAATCAAATGCACACATGTTTTGAATCTTACTAAGGTTTTAGATCCTCAAGTGTACCAATTATTCAAAACTTTGTTTTTGTATGGAAAATGTTAGAATTCATTAAAATTTAAAAAAATGATAATCATTCGAAAACAATAAACGATAAAAACTAAAATTTAAATTAAAAAGTAAAAAATACTTGAAGTAAAGAAAAAGCCTATAATAGATGAAATCTTGTAAAGTAAGTTTAAAATATCAAAAACGAATTTCAATTTTAAAATACAACGTTTGAAATTAACACTAAAAAAGTTTAAAATAGTTAAATATGTGGGAAAATTATAAAAATGTACAAAATAAGATTTTTGTAATGAAAATTTTAAAAATGGTTAATAAAATTAATATAAAATATAAAAATTGAAATTTTAATTACAAAACTACTTACAAGATAGTGAAAAGTAATAATAATGAACAATTTTTTTTGTAATAAGATAAAAAAAAATTGAAACTGTTAAATAGAATGAAAAGTAATTAGAAAATTTTGTGAAAAAAGATATTATTTTGAAATTCTTGGAAATATGCATCTTATTAAAAAAAATTGAATAGGTATATAATATTTGAAACGTTCAAAATATTTAAATTCAATTTTATATAATTAAAAATAGTAAACAAGTACGTAATATTACATAGAGATATATATATTAAAAAATTAATGTAACCTAAAACAGTTAAAAATTAAAATAAGTTCATAGAATAAAATATGAAAAATTAAAATAAAGAACATTAAAAAATTGAAAATATTAAAAAATGCTAATTTTTTATGTAAAAAATCTTTAAGAATAGATATTTTTATTTTTTTATTATTATCATATTATTGTTAATTTTTGTTTCCTATTGTTTCTTTGTGTTTCTTTTTGTTGATAGTTTTAAAAAAAATGTGTTCTATTGTTTCTTTATGTTTTTAGTTGTTTTTATATTCATAAATCCAAATTTAAAACTATAAACAACTTGATGCAACAAAAAGCAACACGATGCAACAACGAACAACACATTTTTTATATTCATACATCGAAATTTCTCATTACAGGTAATTGTACATAAATTTATATATGACTTTGTTATTCTAAATAAGTAGCAAATAGAAGTAAAAATTTAAATAAATGACAAGTAGCAATTTTTAAATTATAAACAACATAACCACAACATGCAACAAAAAGCAACACGATGCAACAAAAAACAACACAACGCAACAAAAAGAAACAAAATAATAAAGCAATATGATGTAATAAAAAACAACTTAATGCAACAAAATATAACATGATGAAACAAAATCCTGCACACCACAATTAACATAATCAATATAATTACAATTCACAAGTGTTCGATAAATAAATATACTGCAAGTTATTTGTCAGCATTTATTGTCAAAGGTATAATTAAATTTATACTAAAGTATAAGAAAAACTCATGAAGTCCACCAATAATAATGGCATCCCTTCCTTTTTCACCTATTTTTTTATTTAAAAAAAAACTAACGAGATAATATTATTCAAAAACAGAACAAGTGTTTAAAAAAACTAATGTTACTATATAGAAGCTCATAAAATCAGTAGGGGGTGGGGTAATAATATCCAGCAGGTGGTACTCCCAAGCCATTTAGTGAAGGCATTCCATAAAGCATCATTGGTTTCTGGCCAGGGGTAATGTATCCACCTGGGCTAGTGATCCTTCCCAGACTCGATTGCCCTTACATGCCAACTCTAGCATAGTTGTAATACCCCGAAAATTTGAGAGAATTTGGAAAATAATTAAAATTGTGTTTCATATCATTTAGACGGGGAAGAAACAGGGCAAAAACTAAGGTTTGGGGCACCTGGGGGTAACGCACGGCGTGCGTGGCAAGAAAATCAAGCGGAATAGCTACTGCCAGTCACGCACGGCGTGCGTGGAAGGTACGCACACGTGCGTCCCTGTTTTATCCTAATGCGACTCAAACTTCGAAATTTCACTATAAATACATCCCTAATCCGATTTTCCTCATTCCAAAAACTCCAGGACCACCTCTTCAATCTCTATCTATTCCAGATCTTAAATATTAAAATAAACAACATGATTTTTTAGTCTTCCGGTAAGTACGTTTGTTGCCTAATTCGCATCGTGTATTCGTTTTCTTGATTTCTTTCTCTTAAATTGTGATCCTTCGAACCTATCACTTCCTAGGTACGTGTGAATGACTCATCAAGCTAAGTTTCACGTTTAGGATTCGTTGCTAGCCTTGAGGTAAGGACTATTGCAACCAAAACTACTATTTTACCCCTATTATGTATTAATTAGGGTTTGTGCTATGATTTGAGTTTCTTTTCTGAAATTTTATGAATATTTGGGTTATTATAGTATAGATATGATAATGTATGATTTTATGTGAATTTATGAACGTGTGATTTTTGATGAATTTATCAAATCAATTTATTATGGTGAAAATTGTTATTTTTGAGAATTGTTCTTTTGGGATTGAAAATTTTTAGTGATTGTTTTACTATGAGTTGAATTATGTTTTTAGACTATTATAATTAGTTATATTGAAAATATATTATGGGTTCAGAATACACCAATTGGATTATTTTGGTGGTGGTAGTAAATGCTACTTTTGGGAAGTGGTTGTTAGGGTTAAACTCTCTTTTTGGAAAGTGTTGTGAGATCAAATCTTTTGGGACAAACTATAAATTTTTAAATGTATAATTTGGTATGAAAATTTACATGTATATTCTGGAGTTATAAATATCCTTATTGGATTATCTTGAATATGGTATTAAATACTATTTTGGAACTAGTTTTGGATAAACCCTAATTTGTGAACTTTGACATTGAATTGGAGATTTTTGGCATCTGATTTTGAGACTTGAATCTGAAAGAAATATTATGAGAAAATATTTTGAAGTATATCTTAATTCAAGATAAAATTAAGGATTTTATAAGAGGTGAGCACCCGGGAGAAATCCGTGATGTCGGTTTTTCCACATCCGGATAAATGTGGAGGGTGGTTAGAGCTATATACCGCGAGTTTAGTTTAGGTTGATTATTGGTGGCGGGAGAAATCCCGGTAAATATTGGTGGCGGGAGATTCCCGGTATTTCTTTTGAGAACTTTAAAAGTTCTTTGGTGGCCGCGGCAGTAGTTTCTAATTATTCGGGTTTCTAACCCATTATGATGTATGGGGACGTTGTCCGAACTACTTGGACTTCTTACTACTCGGAGGGCTTGGAATCCCTTTTAGGGAGTGTGCACACTTAAGGGTGAAGTTCAGTTTCCAATTGGTGGTCGGTGGGAGCCGGAATTCCGGGATGAGTCGTACACAACAACGATTCATCGGGCTCGAGAAATCTTGAGTTTCGCCCATCTTAAAAGAATCTAAGAGTGACATTGATTTTGGAATGATGATATTTTTAGTTACAGAAGTTATCTTTGAAAAGTGATACTTTTATTTGAGATGTTAATTGTTTGGAGCTTATAAGGATTATTTTTAACTAAACGGGTATTTGAGATTTTAAAGTTGATAAATGATGTTTTTGATTAGAAAAGAATTTTGGTGGTGTGAGTTTTTTATATAGTATTATATCAAAAACTATTTTCTCCAAACGTGATTATTTTACGGGGTTGGGTGGGTCTTACTTAGCTAAAAAGCTAATTTTTGTTTCTTTTTCATTGTTTTGTTTTCTGCACTTTAATTGTGCAGGTGATGAAGGTTATGCATGATGATGAGGGCTGCGTTAGATTACGTAGTTTAGTATTTATAATCACCGAGTTATTGTTTATTTCAGTTTGAGAACATGTAGACATTTAAATTATTCTTTTGAAATTTTCAGTACATAAATACTTGGATTATTTTTGGATGGTGGTTTAGCATGTGCATTCGGTTATGTGAGAACCGAGTGTGGCGGTAACATCCATTGAATCTTTTGCTTCCGCTGCAATTGAAACCGTTTTGAACTTAAATGTTTTAGGAAATTCTTTCTACACCTGTTGTAGTTAGCACCAATTTTGGGTATAAATTTGGGGGTGTTACAAAATGGTATCACAGACTTTGTTTTTCAAAATCTTTTAAAGATTTTCAAAAACTTTTTGGCATAAAACACTATTTTCATTAATTAGCATTAAAGAATCTTATTATGAAGGAATTTTAAGGATTAGGCGCGTGTGAGATTGTGGGACGATTTTTTGTTGTTGTATTTTGTGATGATTTGGATTGCTTTGAGATTTGTGAATTGAATGGAATATTTCCAATGGTTGCTCGTAGGTGTTCCTTATCATAGAGTATCTTGTGAGTTAGTGAACTTGAGAATAGTTATGAGTATATTTCTAGTATCCTATATTTTGTGATCTTAGGTAGAACTTGGTGGGCATCTGTAAGAGTTCCTAGTATTCTGAACTTTGCGTCTCTCTTTTGTAAGAACTATGGCAACCCATAGGAACGTGATTGGTTGAGGTACGTAAACTCTTAGTATTCTATATCTAGAGCCCTTTTGATAAGGTATTTCTTCGACGTTTCATCACGACTGTGTTTTGACTTGAGCTTCGGGGACGGAGCGTCTTTTAGGGGGGGGGGGGGGGGGGGAGATTGTAATACCCCGAAAATTTGAGAGAATTTGGGAAATAATTAAAATTGTGTTTCATATCGTTTAGGCGGTCTTTAGGTAGTTTACTATGGTTGGTTTATTGTTTAGGACCAAGGGGAGGTTCAAACGGGGAAGAAACAGGGCAAAAACTAAGGTTCGGGGCACCTGGGGGTCACGTGCGGCGTGCGTGGGGTCACGCATGGCGTGCGTGGCAAGAAAATCAAACGGAATAGCTACTGCCAGCCACGCACAGCGTGCGTGGAAAGTACGCATGCGTGCGTCCCTGTTTTATCCTAATGCGACTCAAACTTCGAAAATTCACTATAAATACATCCCTAATCCGATTTTCCTCATTCCAAAAACCCTAGGACCACCTCTTCAAGCTCCATATATTCCAGATCTTAAATATTAACATAAACAACACAATGTTTTAGTCCAAGAACGTGATCAAACAATCCAATCTTCCGGTAAGTACGTTTGTTGCCTAATTCGTATCGTGTATTCGTTTTCTTAATTTCTTTCTCTTAAATTGTGATCCTTCGAACCTATCACTTCCTAGGTACGTGTGAATGACTCATCAAGCTAGGTTTCACGTTTAGGATTCGTTGCTAGCCTTGAGGTAAGGACTATTGCAACCAAAACTACTATTTTACCCCTATTATGTATTAATTAGGGTTTGTGCTATGATTTGAGTTTCTTTTCTGAAATTTTATGAATATTTGGGTTATTATAGTATAGATATGATGATGTATGATTTTCTGGGAATTTATGAACGTGTGATTTTTTATGAATTTATCAAATCAATTTGTTATGGTGAAAATTGTGATTTTTGAGGATTGTTCTTTTGGGATTGAAATTTTTTGGTGATTGTTTTACTATGAGTTGAATTATGTTTTTAGACTATTATAATTAGTTATATTGAAAATATATTATGGGTTTATAATACACCAATTGGATTATTTTGGTGGTGGTAGTAAATGCTACTTTTGGGAAGTGGTTGTTTGGGTTAAACCTTCTTTTTGGAAAGTGTTGTGAGATCAAATCTTTTGGGACAAACTATAAATTTTTAAATGTATAATTTGGTATGAAAATTTACATGTATATTCTGGAGTTATAAATATCCTTATTGGATTATCTTGAATATGGTATTAAATACTATTTTGGGACTAGTTTTGGATAAACCCTAATTTGTGAACTTTGACTTTGAATTGGAGATTTTTGGCATATGATTTTGAGACTTGAATCTGAAATAAATATTATGAGAAAGTATTTTGAAGTATATATTAATTCAAGATAAAATTAAGGATTTTATAAGAGGTGAGCACCCGGGAGAAATCCGTGGTGTCGGTTTTTCCACATCCGGATAAATGTGGAGGGTGGTTAGAGCTATATACCACGGGTTTAGTTTAGGTTGATTATTGGTGGCGGGAGAAATCCCGGTAAATATTGGTGGCGGGAGATTCCTGGTATTTCTTTTGAGAACTTTAAAAGTTCTTTGGTGGCCGCGGTAGTAGTTTCTAATTATCCGGGTTTCTAACCCATTATGAGGTATGGGGACGTTGTCCGAACTACTTGGACTTCTTACTACTCGGAGGGCTTGGAATCCCTTTTAGGGGGTGTGCACACTTAAGGGTGAAGTTCAGTTTCCAATTGGTGGTCGGTGGGAGCCGGAATTCCGGGATGAGTCGTACACAACAACGATTCATCGGGCTCGAGGAATCTTGAGTTTCGCCCATCTTAAAAGAATCTAAGAGTGACATTGATTTTGGAATGGTGATATTTTTAGTTACAGAAGTTATCTTTGAAAAGTGATACTTTTACTTGAGATGTTAATTGTTTGGAGCTTATAAGGATTATTTTTAACTAAACGGGTATGAGATTTTAAAGTTGATAAATGATGTTTTTGATTAGAAAAGAATTTTGGTGGTGTGAGTTTTTTATATAGTATTATTTCAAAAACTATTTTCGCCAAACGTGATTATTTTACGGGGTTGGGTGGGCCTTACTTAGCTAAAAAGCTAATTTTTATTTCTTTTTCATTGTTTTGTTTTCTGCACTTTAATTGTGCAGGTGATGAAGGTTATGCATGGTGACGAGGGCTGCATTAGATTACGTAGTTTAGTATTTATAATCACCGAGTTATTGTTTATTTCAGTTTGAGAACATGTAGACATTTAAATTATTCTTTTGAAATTTTCAGTACATAAATACTTGGATTATTTTTGGATGGTGGTTTAGCCTGTGCATTCGGTTATGTGAGAACCGAGTGTGGCGGTAACACCCATTGAATCTTTTGCTTCCGCTGCAATTGAAACCGTTTTGAACTTAAATGTTTTAGGAAATTCTTTCTACACCTGCTGTAGTTAGCACCAATTTTGGGTATAAATTTGGGGGTGTTACAAAATGGTATCAGAGACTTTGTTTTTCAAAATCTTTTAAATATTTTCAAAAACTTTTTGACATAAAATACTATTTTCATTAATTAGGATTAAAGAATCTTATTAGGAAGGAATTTTAATGATTAGACGCGTGTGAGATTGTGGGACGATTTGTTGTTGTTGTGTTTTGTTATGATTTGGATTGCTTTGAGATTTGTGAATTGAATGGAATATTTCCATAGGTTGCTTCTAGGTGTTCCTTATCCTAGAGTATCAACCACGCCGCAGCCGCAAATCCTCGTCAACGACGCCGCAGCCGCAGATCGTCGTCAACGTCGCCGCAGCCGCAGCCGCAGATCCTCCTCAACGCCCCCGCCGCAGATCCTCGCGACCCATTTTCACCAACCGTCTGCTGCCGCACCGGTGTTTCTCTGCGGAACTAAGATTTCTTCTGTCTCTCTATGCCTCATCGATGAAGACTATCGCAGTGCATTTGTTCGCTTTTGCGGCCGTAGCATCCCATCTTCTTTGCTGAAAGTGAGTTATTAGTCTTTTTTTGTAGTTGTTGAATGTGTATTTTATGTTTTACAGATTTTGACTAAGCTAAATACTTTCAGATATATGCTTAGTTTGAATTGAAATCAAATATGTAATTAGTTTGATGTTTACTCAATTCAGATCAAATTGCATTGATCTGTATAAAATGTTCTGCTGCCAATTTGGTTCAGGTACCTGAAGTATTCTATTATTATGCACAAAAGGCCGTACTTCACCCAACAACTCTATTTGATCATGAAGCCCAGACTCTTAAACCTCGTTGTGATAAGGCCTTAAAAAGGATATTTAGCCTTTGTGTTAGGATCTTTAGAGTTTGAACTCCTGTTTTGTTTCAAGATCTGTTCATGATTTGTTTAATTGCTGATAAGAAATGTGATATCACTGATGTTCTTGTACAATTGTGAAGCATAGTTCACGTTTCTTGTAATGCATTAGAAATTTGCGGTTCTACCATTATCTGTGTTTCTTAGATTCCTCAGCGTATTAATTTTGAAAGTGTAATAGTTGCTAGAGATCTACGGTATGCTATAAACAATTTGCTTGAGATTCAGCTACCAATACTGACATACTCTTAAAAAAAGCTACCAATACTAACATTTCATTAAGCTGCAGAAACTGTTGGTCTTTCTGGAGAATGTATATGTTTCTGAATTCTCATTGATCCGCTATCATTCAATCCGAATGTATGAAGAGGACACGTGGATAGAGGTTGCAAGTATTTGGATGGGAAGTCGTTGATATTGCTTACTTGCAGCAACTTGTAAGTGGTTCCAACATGTCATCATGAGTGAGTGTCTAAAGCACGCTTTTTGTGTGACCTTGAGGTTTCTAATCCTGGAAAAGTGGGTTGCAAATGGATCAAGCTATATGCTACAACCTTCGGTTACTAATTACTTTCATTTAACACTTCCTAATAATCTATGCACCGACAATGAAATCATTTTTTTTCAATCTCATGAATTGCTCAAATATTGGTAGATTTCTTTGATATTTTTTTAGTTGCATTCAGGTACAACTGGAACCTACTTCTTAGTGGGCATTGCTCGCCTTGAACGTACTTCATCATCTTATTATCATATTCTAATTTGGAAGTTCTGTTTTTTTTCTTTCATTTTGATCCGTTTTAAATACCAATGTATTATTATCAGTTTAGATGTTCATTTTTTGTAGGCTGTTTGATGAGACTCGCAGTAAAAATCATGATGATTTGGAAAGTGGCAAACTATAGAATGACAGATCGAGAAAGGTTAGTCCAAAAAAGTAGGATTATCATGCTACATGATAGTTGAAAATTTAAGATTCTTATTGAATTTCTTTTATATGATTATAGGGAGACCAAGTTGAAGAATTTCAGCCGCTTTGTGAAGTTGAGAGTGATAAGGGTACCATAGAAATAACAAGTGGTTACAAGGGCTAGCTATTGTTGATAGATACCACGTATAATTTTTATGTGTGTATACCTTCTGTCGAGAAGCAATGGAGGATGCCGATGAATTATGCTACAACCCTCTTGATTTTGAAGAGGATAAAAGAGATGAATTATATGAAATTCATGAAATGTTGGACAAATATGTATGATATTTATTGTAAACTTTTAGTGAATAAATTTACACCGTATTTATTGTATAATTTAAGTTTTTTTGGAATGATGATTTTGAGTTGTTCGAATAAAAATTGAGATTGTAGAAACGATTGCTTTTTTATTTTGTAAACATTGTGAGTATTATAATTATCATTAAAAAATATGAGTATTATTACAAAACAAAAACAATATACCAATATTTAGAAGAGTATTTGATGTGGTTCGAAAAGAGTATTTGCTGCGGTTCTGAACCACATCAATAAGTTAAAATTCAATCTTTTAAATAGCTATTTGCTGCGGTTCTTAACCGCAACAAATAAGTCTTCCTACTATTTGCTGCCCTGCCAATTGCTGCGATTCAGAACCGCAACAAATAGGTAAAAATAACCGCATCAAATAACATTTATTCTAATAGTGAGGAACGTTCAAATTTGTCCGAGCTCAAACAACAATTCTGTAAACAATGAAAATAGTGCAGGATGAAAACTTTGGGGACATGATAAAAATATCACCATATAGACAGCTGCACATATAACTGATACACGGCTGACATGTATAATACAAGTAATTCAAAATTAGCACAAAATATTGCAGACAATCATGCTATCAACAAAGAACTTGAGATTTACAAATAAACATGAAACAAACGTGACGCAGAAAAAGGAGCGGATTCCAAATCGACGAAGCATAATACACGTTCTTCAAAACGTATTATGCCCAGAACAGTAAGCACCATTCCCAAATGTCACGGTCTTACCACTACAAAACACTTACATGTGAGCTCATTACCAAACATTACTTATTCTCACATTAATCTTGTGAATCATTTCTATAATCATAGTAACCTCGTTTGTGGAATGTTTTAGCTTAATTGTGCTCTAACCTCTCAATTGGTTATTCTCCTTCAAATTTTGAACAATACTTTGAACAAATTAAGTATGGATGCTAGAAACCCTACAAATTCAAACACGTTCTGAATAGCTAAAAACAACAAAAAAGATCGATTATACAAAGCAATATTGTAGGTGCATAAAATATATTCTCTCAATTGGTTATTCTCCTTCAACGAGAAACTGAACAAACCAGGGATTGTTGAGCAAAAGTATGAATACAAAGGGATCTGCTATAGTCGAATAGAAATTTAAGCAGAGAAAGGTAACTTGATCTAATGAACTTAGTGAGACCTGATAGATTTACTTACTTATTTTTTAGAAGAAGAGCTTTCTAGTTGAGATTTTTCCGTGGAGATGCTCTTGTTATCCGTTTGCGAAGAAGATACGGGAGACGAGTTGCAGGGGATTGATAATCCTCCATCTGCGGACTAAACAGCTCCATTGACGATAACCAATCCTAGCCATGAAATCCCTCTCCTGAGAAGAGAGTTGGAACTAGTTGCCGCTCTCCAAGCGTCCCAGCGGCTCTCCATGATATATGGGGGAGGTGGGCAGAAGTCGAAGATGAAATAAAAAGGTCAGTACGGAGCAGTTATGATTTAGGCTTACGATTGAAATAAAAAACTAAAAGTGAAAAGATTAAAGTTAAATATGAAAAGTAAATTATCAAGAGACATAAATGAAATGCATTTGAGAAAAATGGTCTTCACAGGATATTTCCACAATTTGATCTAGACTGATGTGGTGTAGGCCGATCTAATATGATGCGAGACTAAAATAAATCAATCTAATAATAAGAACATGTTGTGCTTTTTTACTTGCAATAAGGAGAACAAATACATGAAGCCTAAGTTTAGAATCGTTAATTCGTTATTACCCACCCGTTTTCCCTTCAAAGGCGACCGAGATGCGTGTTACATCTACTGAAAGCCGCCGCCCATCCACGCGGCTAGATTTTTTCTTGTGAAAGGGTCCTCCTCGGCTCCTCCCTCCGCCGTGGCAGAACTGCATTTTCTAAATCAATTTCATTCATGCATGTCGGTTTGATCCTATCATCAACACTCAAAGTCTTCTCCGTCTCTACGTCACTCCTTAACCTGGGTCAATCTGACGCAACCGCCGCTTAATCGCTCCATCTCCATCTCAGGCATAGTATACATCACCAGCCAAGCACTTTAGACCAAGAAGAAGAAGAAGAAGAAGGCGAATAGGCGATGTTACTCTCCAGAGAACTGTCTCGAGGCGGCGGGTTCAGTAGATTTAGAAGGATATTATGCTTTCCCATGGACCAGCTCAATCACCGACATAACTTGATTTCCCGCACAGACTACTTCTCCCCAGTAGATGTTTCCCGAAAGGTCGGAGGAGCTCGTCTTTTCACTTTTTTGAACTTTCAAGTTTTTACTGTATTGCAACTGCTCTAGCTATTCATCTAAGAGGCCAAGCGTGCTTTAATTTCAAAAGAAGTAATCTTAGCTGCCCTTCTGGTCTGCATCTAGGGTCGCCACTTTGTTTTCTACCGTGGACTGTTGCTGTAATAATAATAGTATTCTGGCAGTCCTGGGAGTTTTGTTGAACTGTTTCTATGCCAATTA
Source organism: Cuscuta europaea (assembly GCA_945859875.1). NCBI lineage: Eukaryota > Viridiplantae > Streptophyta > Magnoliopsida > Solanales > Convolvulaceae > Cuscuta > Cuscuta europaea. The sequence continues at coordinate 8,024,749 of CAMAPE010000057.1, forward strand.
TTTGTTTTGACTTTTGAACTTTTGGTAAATAAATCTAATGATATGTGGGTCTGTTGTTAACTAGAGATGCTCAGAAGTGGTACAATAGCTATTCTTAGGTCACAGTGAGAGAGTATTTTGCCCTAATTTTTAACAGCGCTGGCCAGTCAGGTTGAAGAAATCTTTGTGTTTTGGAGACTGGTCTATGCTTAGAATATGTTGAGAAAGAAAGAACACGATTTCAATGGTTTAGGCCAACTGTTTGCTCCTTGCCTCAATTTTAGTTGATGTGCATATGTTTTACAAAAGTTATAATTGCATGAGATGTCAAACCTTCTTCTGATTTAAAGTTTGTTTCTTCTATTAACTATGGGATGGGAGCACATTTCCATTCAAAGTTGGTGCTCACCTCAACAATGACCTTTAGGAACTCTCTCCATCTGTCTGTAATCCTCTCCATGGCCTTGTCATTATCCTCACTATAAGATTGACATTTCCCAGCTTTTTCTTTGCAATGAAAAGTGCATACCCAGCGCGAAAGCTCCCTCACAGTGGGGTCAGGGAAAGGGCATATTCTAAGCCACCTTCTCTTCCTTATAATAAGTGGATTCAAACCCTGGACCCCCAGGACTTCGGAACTCTTCCTATTTGAAATTTGTTAATTTTGAGGGGCTATTGATCTTGATCTTGCAATTTCCTTATTTCTGGTCATACAAACTGTCTTGATTTTTTTCACTCTCAAGCACATCCTATCTGGCCCAAGGAAGTCTCCCTTCCACAATGCACTATTTTGAAATATTAAAAGAGTATGATGCATTGATACATGTCTTTAAGGCATATATTAGATTATTTGATTTATTCATTACAAATCTGCTTTCCTAATATATTTTTTGAATTTGCATGTTATACTGCAGTGCTTACTTGTCTTTGCTATATTTTTTCCCCTTTTTGTTGTTGTGTAGGTATCTGGCCGGAGAGGAATTTATGAATGGGTTTCAACTGCTGTGAGAAGTATCGGGCAGAACATGCATCAACAAAACAGTGTTTTAGCTGAGGTTATAGGACATTTTATTTTTCAATTACGAAAAATACGTGCTGAGTATCTCCAATGCTGTTGATAGTACATTTTCCTCCAAAATAGTCATAGAAAGTAGAACTTAATTAGTGGGAATATTCTCTTCTGAAGTGTGGTATGTAGATTCTCTTCTGGCACATCTTGTAATATGAATTGGAAAAAGCATGGTCTGAAAAAGGATCTATAGACTTGTATTTTGTTTAACACTGGCTGCATCATTTCCGATAGATCATGATTGCATCATTTTACATTACTATATCAATTTTTTAATTGCTTATCTCTTTACCTCTCTACCCTATCAATTTCTTATTTCTATGTCCCTATTTAAGATAGTTTCATTGCAATCGTGTCACTGACTCACTGAGGTAATTAATTCCCACGCTTTGTTTTAATTTTATCTCTATCCCAGGAGCAAGTAGATCCATTCTCACTAGTGGCTGATGAACTTTCACTCGTGGCAGACAAGTTGAGGTCAATGGTTGTTGCAGAGGTTTGAATATTTGTCCCCGCAACATGTACAGTTAGATTTTGTTCGAAGATGGTTGTCTAATTTAATTTTATCCAGGTACCCAAGCTTGCTTCAGCTGCTGAGTATTTCTTCCGAATGGGGGTGGAAGGAAAGAGGCTCCGACCTACGGTATTGGTTGATGTTTGCTAGATTATAATTCAAGCTTTGCACACCCTAAGTGTTCTGGTGATGTAGGAGGGTATATATACTGGATGTCCACCGACACCGTAACCTTATCGTAATTTTCAAAATAATGGTTGGCTTAAAACTATTAGGTTAATTTCCATTAATTTTATGGATGCTGTATTTATTTTTTGAGATCTGATAAGACACTTAAACACTTACATTTTGCAGTGATTTTGTTTGTTTGATCATATCTTGTTATTCAGTTTTATCTACTACAAAAATAGCAGAAGCTGGGCCAAAACCTAATAATATGGACTTTCAGAGGTAGATAAAGGGAAAGCTTCTCAAAAAGAGTGATCAATAAGAATATTCACAAGAAGCAATAGTGTGAGCCAAACAAGTTCAATATGAGATTTTTCGCAAAAAACAGTAGTCTGTGCCAAACAAGTTCTAAATAGACTATTATTAGTGCCAGATGGCAGCTGCAGCATTGCCACATCTTATCCATATTTCAATAGGAATTTCAGCATATACTTAAAAGTGGAATAAAGTAGGAAATGGTTACACATGAAAATAACCTTAGGTAGATCAAATCGATGAACCATTTTAACTATTAGAATGCTAGGTTATGACCTGAGCAGGACTGTTGGAGCGTATTCCATCAAGACCTTGCAGGTATTCCACACGGAGCCGCACAATTTTTTTGAAGATGCTCCTCCAGTTAAAAGCATTATCCTGAAAGTATATGACTGCTCAACAGATCATTTTGGTCCATCTTGCATTTACGAGACTATTAGAAGGCCATAACTAGTTATACTTAGAAGTTTCATCCCCTCATGCTTTGCCTTGAACAAAATCATTTTATGGGACTAATGCACTTTGTAGGTTGTGTTGTTGATGGCAACAGCATTAAATGGACCACCAGTTACAAGATCACCATCTGAGGCAACCTTTGATTCTTTTTCACCCATGGAAGTCCGCAAAAGACAACAGTGTATGGCGGAGATCATTGAGATGATCCATGTTAGTTTTCTTTTTATTGATTGTGCTTTTGCTCAGAGCATCTTATGGAAATTTTTACTGCATGGTACACTGTTCCGGTTCCACCGGATATCGGGGACATGTTAGTAGGAGATTAGGTTAGTGGAACAACTCAAAGTGAAGATACCAAACCGGTATACAATGGCATATCCAGAAAATTTGGTCAGGCCATCGAACTCGCACCATAGTATTATCAAAGATCATGTTATGAACATTGAACTGCATTGAGAATACTATACTCTAAAACCAACTGAAGAGAGTGATGTATTCATTTGATGTGAACACTATAATGTCATACCTATCTTTTTGTTTTGTCCCTTAAATTATATTCACATTTTCTTTTTAGGAAAGCCGACCCTAAAATCTTTTGGGACTAAGGCTTGGATGTTGTTGTTGTTGTTGTCGTAGTTGTTGTTGTTCCTTTTTAGGAAAATTGCTAGGGGCAAGTTAGGGATCTAAAGAGAACGGGAATGAAGGCCAACAAATAAGGCTAAGATAGAATAAAAAAATGTCCAACCTTGTCAAGGCACCCAAGAATCTATTCTTCAAAGGTCGTATATTAATCAATATTCAATACCGAATACCCTTATATAGCTATTTCAAGAGCCATAATCGTACTAGGAAAAATAAAGCTAGGCTAGTAAGTAGTTGACTAAAACTGAATACTTAAAAAGTAATATTAATAGGAAACTACTACTCCCTCCGTTCTCTATTAATTGTCTTGTATTCCTTTTTGGGATATTTTTTATTATTTGTCCCTCATTCTCTTTTTAATAAATTTTTTCAATCAAAATACCCTCATCCCCCACTTTTATTACCTTACCCCTTTTTACTTTTTACATACTACTTTCTCTTTCCTACTTTATCATTACTGTACTCTTCTTAATATATTCTCTCTCCTACTTTTTCATACCCTACACCCTCTATACTACCCCTACTTTTTTCTTCCTAAAAACCACAAAAAATCTAAGGAGACTATTGATTAAGAACGGAGGTAGTACTAACTAACAATAATAGTAATAGTATAAGGATTCATTTTTCATACCAAAAACATTTTGTAGTTAATGAATGATGTAGTTTCATTTTCTTGTAAACAAATATCAAACACATACTTTGTACTTAATAAAAACTACGTGGATCAAAAGATGAGTTAAAATAAGAGATATATGAAACATATGAGTGGAGCTAATTTAAGTTGCAAACACACAAGTATGTATTAAAAGATCTCAATATATATTATGTTTGTGCAAAAGTATAATTGTATGTATCTTACCAATTACTTATTGAATTGAATTTTCTTGTCATTTGAAATGGTTTAACGGTTTAACCTTTGAAATATGGAAATACAACACAGAAATATTCTAGATCATTTTTTATCAATTTATTTTAGAAAGGGCTTAAAATTAAACAAAACCATATATGGGTGGGAGAAGTTTTGAACTGTGGACATATGGATAGAAATATGGAATATTACCACTATGTCAAGTGTACATGCATTAATCATTGCGCTACTTTTTCGTAATATAAAATTTCTAACACACTTTCATATGGGTCATCCGGAAACAGTCTCTCTGTGCTTTAGTACAGGGGTAAGACTGCGTACATCCGACCCCCCCCCCCCCCCCCCCCGAAGGTGTGAGAGTCTTTGTGGCACTGGGGTGATGATGATGATGACTTTCATATGTGTATATATAGATGTATAGTTGTATCTATATATGTATTGGGAATGGGGGCAGCTGCCCCCTGGATACGCCCTTGCTCGTATAAGATCTGGTTAGCCAAATAATTCATGAGATGTAGTTGAGTAATCCCGAGGGCCGAGATTAAGAGTGCATTATTTCTCTTGTTCATACTTTCTCAGGTTGCAATCTCCTTTTCGTAAGTGAAATCGCTCAATGCAATGTTTGTATTAATGTTTCTATTCCCATGGTTAATATTGTATGAACTCTCATGTCTCTCAACCTGTCATTTGTTTTGGAAACCTTTTGAGCTGTTAGTTTGTTACTAATCCTACTATTCCACTCTCTGCGTTCTCTTCAAACATTCCTTGCATATTTTTGCAATAGATATGCTCTTTCCCGAAAAAATTGTTCTTCTATTTGACTTGAACTTTTCTTCAATATGACAAATAATAGGAGGGTTAAGTTGGTATTTGTTCCTGTTTTCTCTTTCTATTTCCCCTAAATATAGGCATATTCATCTTGTTTGGATGCTTATTACATGTTATCACAAAGGTTGCTAGTTTACTTCATGATGATGTGTTGGATGATGCTGAAACAAGGCGAGGGATAAGCTCACTGAATCTTGTAATGGGAAATAAGGTAAACTATGATTTTGTGCCTAAATGTGTTCTCTTTAATTAGAAATCAATAAACTGATGTTACTTTTTGCTTCTAGATTTCACAGCTGTAAGCTGTTAGTATCACCTACGTATTAGAACTATCGAGTTAGTTTTCTCACACACGCAACACAATCTGTCGTTCCTTTTATTTGTATATTAAACGTCTTGTTTTGATCATTAAAGAAAAATGTAGTAAGTTAAGTGGTTCAATGAGAGTCATGTTTCCACATACTTTAATACATAATCGTAGGCTCTCTAACCTCTCTTACTGCTGTTGTCTTTAGGAGAACACATGTAACAAGCATACATTTTACTTCCTCCATCCCATAAAATTCTTCCCGGTTTGACTTGGATCGGAGTTTTAGAAAGTGGGAATAAAGTGGAAATGTATGGTTGTGGTTGAGTAAGAAAAAGGTAAATGAATGGTAGCCACACAAAACTTTCCAAAAAAGGAAATGGGAAGAATGTTTTGGGACATTCCAAAAAGGTAAGTGGAAGAATTTTATGGGAAGTAGGGAGTAATTTTTAGATGGATATAAAGCTAGCTTTGTACACACCTAAGGTTATTGGCCTGTTATGATATTATTCAATTTAGCATGCTTTGGTTCCAATAGTGGGCTTACATTATTACAGAGTTATCTGAATGTATAGCATATCTAGTCTCTTAACTCTTTGGAATGTGAAAAGGGAGTTACTTTTTTCATTCTTGGTAAATGGTCAAAAGAGGCAAGATCCTCTTAAACATATAATTTCTCTAGTGTACACATAATAGCCATTTGATTACTGAATTCTTTTTCCGAGGTAATCGCTAATTGAGTAAAGAAAACCATCTTCGTAACATTCCTTTGTCTCTCTAATGATGCAGTTATCTGTATTGGCTGGAGATTTTCTGCTTTCCAGAGCATGTGTGGCACTTGCCTCTTTGAAGAACACAGAGGTCTGTCACATCCCTGTTTTTCTTTCATGGGTTCATATGCATTTTTATTTAAAAGATAATGCCAACTGAACTTCTCAGACCAGGGACTCATTGCCTCTTTTTCCTGTTGAGAAAATTACACTTTTAGTCCCTCAATTGTTTGACTTTATATACTATAGGACTTGTCATTCAGATATCATAAATTTAGTTTCAATTGTTAAAATTGAGATACAAATATAAATTAGTTCAATTGGTTACTATAATTGCTCAGTGGTAAGGTTCATGGGGGGCATTCATAGAAATATAAGATGCGAGAGTGCCCCCTTTAAGCTCTAATATTTATCTGTAATATTTTAAAAGATAGACTAATGGTATCTAAACAATGAACTAGAGGGTCTAAATTTAAAAATATTGATATAGGGGATAAGTGTAATTTTTCATGTCTTGTTTAAATGATCCATTATAAAGTGTATACACACACATTATATGTATGCTATTATGTATGTACATGCATTTGAGTTCCATGAGAAGCAAATGATCTAATAGCTGTGAGGGTATAAAATGGTGCATAACTGCATAATACATTGATTTCTTCCTGTTGGACTAATAGCCATACCTGGAGATCAGTTTATTCTGCACTTCATGGGGCAACCAACCCCCCACCCCCTACACAATTTTTTTAAAATATTTATTTCATTCTCCTTATTCCTGAGAAATTTATTTATTAGTAAGCCTGCATTTGTTTTGTAGGTTGTGACATTGCTTGCAAAAGTTGTCGAACACCTTGTTACTGGGGAAACAATGCAAATAACAACTAGTGCTGATCAACGGTGTAGGTATGCCTGCCTTATTGCTGATATATTCTCCTGATTGGGGGAAAACAAATACTTCCTTGGCCCCACTATGTTTGGCACAACGGGATGTGGAATGCGAATTAAGAATAGTGGAATGGTGTGGTTAGTATAATGAATTTGTAAAGTGGGAATGATTTTGAGCCACACAAATAATGACCACATGTGGTATGAGACAATTGTTTTTGGAAGGGGCAAAATGGAGAAATGGGACAAACAGAAATGGGCCGGAGGGAAAATTTCAATTTGTAAACAGGATCTCTAAACAGTGGGTTTAACTTTTTCCCAGCATGGAGTATTATATGCAGAAGACATACTATAAGACGGCATCACTGATTTCAAATAGTTGTAAAGCTATTGCTCTTCTGGCTGGCCAAACTGCAAAAGTTTCTATGCTGGCATTTGAGTATGGAAAAAATCTGGTTTGTATACTATTGCCTCAACAAAGGTTTTTTCACAAATCGGGAGAATAAATGGAATCATAAAATCAGTGCTAATATTTTTTGTGCAGGGATTGGCATTTCAATTAATAGACGATGTTTTAGATTTCACTGGCACATCATCTACTCTCGGGAAGGGAGCATTGTCAGACATTCGTCATGTAAATGTTTCCACTCTATTAAAATTATCTTTGATGTTCTGGACACTAAGGCTATGTTTGTAACACTGAGAATGGTAGGTAAAGAAAATAATGCCAATAAAAGTTGTTTACTATGTTTGGTTCTATATATTAGAAAGAAAAAATTGATCAAATCTTCTTTCAAGTTTGCATTTATTTTTATTTTATAGTCTTAATGTAACAGAAAAGATGAATGAAATGAGTTTCATTAAATATCTAAAACTTAATTATTAAATTTGAACTCGTTTTAATGAACTCCTGTTTTTTTTACTTGGGAGAACAAACTTCTTTCCTTCAAAATTTCCCCTCTATTTTTCCTCCATATTTTCTCTCCCTAACATTTTTATGTGCTCCAAAAGTACCTTATAGTTGTAACCTTTTTATGGGAGTTTAAGTGGTTGATGGATTGATATAATTATAGTATATACTCTATAGTCCCCAGAAGCATTATTTCACAACATTTTTCACTACAAACCATTTAGCCATGTTCCACAATGCAAAAGAAATCATATCATTTATTTTAATCCGTAGCACTACTGGTGTAAAGTTCCACAATTTCACTTTGCTTACACCAGCAGTAGTACCCTTCATATGTGGTGGTTTAGAACAGAATTTTGCATTGCAGGGAATCATAACTGCTCCAATATTGTTTGCAATGGAAGAATACCCCCAGCTGCGATCCGTTGTTGACCGTGGGTTTGAAGATCCTGAGAACATCGATCTGGTAAGTTTTGGTTACAGAAGTGCATTGTACATTCTAATGTTTGCATCTTGAACGTCTTGACCCTTACGATCCGTTTGTAACAATGAAAGCTGTAGGGAAAATAAATGAGTTAAATGGAGAGGACAGGTGAAAAGAGATAAAAAGGAAATTAAACAAAAAGAAATAATTGAAATCACTAAATCATTTTAGAAATATGAAACACTTTAATTGTTGTCATCTTATTTAATTTTCATTTGTTTTCCAAGATCGATCCGAAGATACCAGAGGTTAATCCTCTACATTGCGTGGCCCACGATTTTGTACACCTTGAAATTAGGGTTTAAAATGAGACCTTGTATAATGCTTCAGGTCTATACCAATATACTACTTCCATATACAGTCACAATACCATAAACTAAACTAGTTTTGGCAGATGTTGTTTTGTTCCGCTATGGAAAATGTTCTACTTCTGGTTGGGCTTACTATAAGGATATATTGACTTTTGGTCCCAAACTTTCTTTATTTTCCAATAAATAGATTTCTTACCGTTTTCGGTCTTCCTAATCACTTATTGATGAAAAATTAAACTAGGATTGTATAAATCTTGGACGGGTAAGTGACCAGAAGTACCAAAACCCATAGTCATCATCTACTAAAAGCAGAAAAGTGGAAGTGAGGGACTAAAAGGGGAAATGACCCAATATCATTTAAACAAGAGTGAAATACTTTGCATATTTTAGGCTCAGAACGGATATGCTTCTTCTTGGGTTGGATGAGAATATGGCTTTGGAGAGAGCAAAGTGGAGAGCGCATACTCGTGCGGACGATTGATATATTTTCTCTCTTCTCTCTCTTTTTATTTATCTTTTATCTTCTTTATCTATGTTCTTATGTTATTTTTATCTTTTAACTTTCTTATGCTGTTCTATCTTTTTATCTTTTATCTTCTTATGTTCTTATGTTATTTTTATCTTATATTTATCTTTATCTTATCCATTTTATCTTACTTTATCTCTTTATTCTTCTTATCTTGTCTTTTTGGCTCTGATATCATGGATCGTTTCATGCTAGCCGACCCCAAAATCTTTTAGGAACAAGACTTGGATGTTGTTGCATATTTTAGGGTGGGAATAGCACCTATTGAAGATAATATGCTGGAGTCACGTCTACGGTGTTTTGGTCATGTGCGTAGAAGACCGAGTGATGCACTTGTCAGGCGAGTTGAGATGTGTGGTGAAAAGGCAGGGAAGAGAGGAAGGCCCAAACAGATGTGGGCTAGGGGAGTCCGAAGTGATATGTTTCTTCTTGGGTTGGATGAGAGTATGGCTTTGGAGAGAGCAAAGTGGAGGGCAGCTCTTCGTGTGGAGGATTGATCTCGTATCATCTTTTCCCCTCATCTTTTTTCCCCCTTGTTTTTTATCCTTATATATAAACATTATTTGTATCTTTTTTATTTTATCATTTTTATGTATATTTATCTCTTTTTTATATTATCTTTTTATAATAGCTTATCTTTTTTATCTTTATTTTCTCTCTTTTCCTTTTGGTGGTGATATCAGGTATCGATTCATGTTAGCCGACCCCAATATCTTTTGGGACTAAGGCTTGGATGTTGTTTTTTGTAGCAAAATCACTCTTGCGTATTATCATTCTTTTGTATGCATTGATGTTCTGTACTTACCCCAACTTACATATGGAAATTGTGTGCAACTGAAACTTCATCATAGGCACTGGAGTACCTTGGGAAGAGTCGTGGTATACAACGAACAAGAGAGCTAGCGAAAGAGCTCGCTAGCCGTGCCTCAGATGCTATTGGCTCTCTTCCAGAGAGTGATGACGTAGACGTTCAAAGGTCAAGACGGGCTCTAGTAGAACTCACTCACAGAGTCATCACAAGAACTAAATAGACTGGAAGTGTAAAGAAACAGATCAGTGATTTTTTTGTTTCACCTTCATTCCCTGTAATTCACGGGGAAGTTTTATTCCGTTATTGTTTCATCAGTTTTGGTGATTAATAATACTGTTTTCTTAAAGAAAAGCCCCTATGCTGTGATGGCGTGATGGCAAAGTCATGTAAATTAGATGTTTCCAAAGAAAAAGATAGTTTACTTGGTCTGTTTTAACAGCTATACTCTGGATATGCGTTTGAATACTCTATATAGAGGTGGACTCGGGCCGGGTGGCCCGACCCGGAACCGGCCCGAGACCGGTACTGTTCCGGTCCGGCCTGGCCCGGTGGCCCGGTCAGGGACCGGTCCGGGCAGGCCCGACCCGGTAGTTTTACGGTGCGGGCTCGGGTCCGCCAAATGATGAACCGGTTGGGTCGGGCCTGGTTCTGGGCCTTTTATTTTTTATTCATTTTTTTTTTCAGGGTTGGGCTGAGTGTTTTGGGCCATTTGGGGCGGTGAGGGGGGGGGGGGGGGTATTAGGGGATTAATTAGAAAAAAATAGGAAGTGGCCCGAGGCCTGGCCCGGCCCGGACCGGACCCGGTGGCTACCTGGGCTGGTCCTGGGCCCAACTATCCTGAACCGGCGGCCTGCCCGGGCCTAGGCCTGACCCGGACCCAGCCCGGCCCGAGTCCACCCATAACTCTAAACAATGAAAAGGTGATTTGAGCTCATTTATAAACATTATTTGTAATGCTATGAAATATTTTACCCTAACGGTAATACAAGTAAAATTCACACACAAATATAGACATTTATATTAATGAAAGAATAATGTAAATTGAGATAATATATGAATAGGAAGTATTTACTAATTATTGCCCAGAACACAATTGTGATAAGCTCTCACTAAACTGAGTTTGGAAGTGTAAGGCTTTAGAATATGTTGACCAGAGAAGTGAATTGGTGTTTCACTTGATCTAGTGCATTTGTTGAATAAATTCTTTATTTTCATCTAGTGATCTACCTTCTCATTAAGGGCACAAGCACACAAACATTGTATGTTTGGTGATTCATATGGTTGTTCACTTGCTCCATTAAATGTTTCATTCCATAAAGTTTGGATGGTTGATAGTTACATGGAGGGTGGTTTAAAGGCAACAATTATTGATTGGTTTTCTCTCCTTCACGTAATTAAATTTTCACTTTTCTTTTTTGATATCTCAAAATTAAGTTTTTGCTTTTCTTTTGGGTGACATACTTTTTCCTTTTTTTCTTGAAAAATGGTGCTAAATAGGACTAAAATATGCATGATGTACTTAAATATGACTTAAATGATATTTATACTTAAACAAGACTAATTTTTTCCGTGTTTTCAGATTTGCCCCTAAATCTATTACACCTTATTCCCTTTCTCTTCTCTGTCGATAAAAGCAACCATACTTCTCTTTCATACCATAGGAGATCTGGGAGGCAGCGGCTCCTTGGCGGAACAACAGAGGCGGCGCACGGAAGTCAATAAGATGACGCGACGCAGTCGCACGGTGACAACAGACCGAGCTGACGATGAAGAGATGATGGACGGAAGATGAAGTACCGTCGGTGCCGACGAAGATGTTGCAAATCTGCTCTTCTTTCTCCTCTCCTCCTCTCCTTCTTCTCTCCTCCTCTTCCTTCCGTCGCCACTTTTTTCTCTCTCTCTTCTACTTCTCATCTGCGACTTCTCTTTCTTCTTTTCTGTTGTCTTCTTTATTTTGGTTGTGATTCCTTTTCGATTTGCTTCTTAATGTTTCTTTCTACTCCGTATTTCTTAATTTCATTTTCAAAAATTGTAAAGTTTTAACTATTATTGTCCTCAGATGTATCTACTCAATTACTAGTTGCAGTTGTTGCAAAAAAATTACTAGTTGCAGTTTTATCTATATATACTTCATAGATCATGAGTCTTATTGAACCATTTACAAAATTACCCTGTTACTGTTGTTTTAAATGGAAAGGTAAATTCCACTTACGGAATTCCCCTATTACTCATAGAAGTTATGACATGTAGAAGTTTAATTTTAATGTTAATTTCTTTTTAATAGAGCTTTTTAAATTCATTTTAACTATTATTGTTGGTGTGTTAACTTTAATTTGTACCATCAAGGTGATCGTTCGATAAAGGTTGTCACTATTATTTTATTCAAATAATATAATGGTATTGACATTATATTGTGTTGCTAATCATGACAGTGTGAAGAAAACAAAACATGTCATGCTATTAAGAACAATGTCATTTTTATATTAATAGTGACAGTGTGAAACATGTTTTTGTATAAAAACAATGTCATCTTTATACTATTGTCATTGTTTTCAACAATGGTCATTTTTATAATATTGACATTGTTACGACAGTCAATTACATCAACATTGACATTGTCATTAATACAATGTCATTTTTGGTAATATTGACATTGTTATTATCATTACTACAATGTCACTTTTGTATCATTGACATGCATTGCCATTTTCATTATTTGACATTGCGATAATTTTATGACATTTTGACAGTTTCTAAGATTGTAAATTTTTACAAAGATGTAACATTGTCACATATCTCAATGTCATCATCGAAAACAATGTCACTTCTTGACAACATCACAATGTCATTTTTATAGCCTTGAAATTGACATTGTCATTATTACAATGCCATTTTTAAATCATTGACATTGTCATTGTCATTTTTATAATGTCATTTTTTAAAAACGTTGGTGTTGACATTGTCATTGTCATTACTTGACATTCTTACATTTTTCCTTATATTCTAATACATTGTCCACAATGTGTTTTTCTACAAAAGCAATGTAATTTTTTTATAGGATTGACATTCTTGATTTTTTTTATTAGAATGTGATATTTTTTATGACATTGACATATCATTATCATTATCATTATTACGATGTCATTATTATTTTTTTAACATCTGACATTGTGTAACATTTTTGAGACATTATAATACATTTTAGCAATGTGTTTTTCTAATCATTGTGCCATTTTTTATTAATCTGTTATGCCAATTGCTATTGTGGCCAATACATATGAGCAGCTTACCTTGAGTTGGTATACCGTGGGAGCGGCTCACAGTATTACCAATGATTGGTAAGACTGCTCCAAAGACAACATTTCGACTTGACCATTCATCGAGGAGGAAGAGGATGTTTGTCCAACCACCTCTGAAGGAAGACTCCAACTTGCATCACCTAATGATATTCCAGGTTTGTGAAAAGTACATCATTATATTATTGGATTTGTCTATCATACTTTTGAGGAAGAGGGTAATTGGAAAGTCAATGAGGATTTAAATTACCTAAAAACACGTAAATTGAAATTAGGATTTTAAATGTGGGACAAAAGGAGTAAATCTTAAATGTGTGCCACTAAAAGAGATTTTAAGCAAATAATCAAATATTTTATATGTTTCACTTTGTAAGACACACTTTCCATTTAGGGTTGTCAAAAAACATGAACCAAAATTATTAAAGTATTTGTCCAATATCGGAAAGCTATAAAAACAATAATACATTATATAAGATTTTGGGCTTCTCCTCCTATCGGATTGACCTTTTAGGATGGAACCCCGAGTCTTAACATGGTATCATAGCCAAGTTCGGTTGTGGTTTGATTGTTTGTTTACACCAATGATTAATGGTAACTTGTTAAGGGTCTGTTTGGCCCATTTATACACACTGACATTGTCATTCCCGATTCCGGCTGTGGGGCGTGTTAAAGTATTTGTCCCACACCGGAAAGCTATAAAAACAATAATACACTATATATATAAGACTTTGAACTACTCCTCATATAAGGTTCACCTTTTAGAATGGAACCCTGAGTCTTAACAGAAATGAAATTTATTTACTTTTTAATTTCTAACTTTATCTCTTTATTAATCATTTTATTTTTTAATTTTTATAGATCATCAAACTTTTATTTTATTTTATGAAAATACGAATAGTAAAATAATAGTTTTATTTTTTTATTGTTTATAATTTTTTTAATTTTTTTATTTTTTTTAACTTTTTTTATCATTTATTTTCATACAACTTTGAAGGAAAGCATGTATGCCTTAGGGGTGGGCAAACGGGTACGGGAACCGCGGAGCGGGGCGGGTGATATAGGTTCGGGGCGGATTAGGGCCGGATCCTAATTTTAGAAAAGCCAAACGGTTCGAGGCGGGGTGGGTCCTGAAAAACTTAGGAATCGAACGGGTCTTAAAATTTGAAAAAATGGGTACCCGGACCGAATAGTTTTAAAATATTATTTTAATAATCTCTATTATATTTAATACTAGTATAATATTATATACTAAAATCACACCAAAGCTCTTCATGTTTTTGTGTCTAGACAAAGACTTCCAATTAAAAAAACTTATCAGTCTATTGAAAAGAGTTTACAAGTCCGTATAATTAAACCCCTAAATTATTTTCCTCAATTCTCTATTCCAAATGCATCAAACTATCTTTGTTTAATATTTTTTTTGTAAACAAAGACTCTTACTCAATGAAGTGTGACATATTTATTTAATTATCTTAATTTTACTTACACTTGGAGATTTAATAAACTTTAAATTGTTTCCATAGATAAATATGTATAGTAACTAGTTTAATTTCTTATGAACTTATTGTGCTATATTTTAATTAGTTTATGAATGATCATTAACATTTTAATTAAGGTGGTTGTGTGTTGTTTAATTTATAGATTTGTGATTTGATATTTTGTTAACTAATTTAAAATGTTGTCTTACACTTTTATTTTGAACTTTTACTATATTATGGTTACATTAATATGTGATTAATTTGAGAATTTTATAACTTACTAGAAATTATGCTTGCATAGCCGTATATTTTTTGACAAAAAAAGAATCGAGGACTCGGACCGAACCGGCCCGTTTCAAATGGTGCGGGTCAGGTCCGGTTCCTATTTCGAAACTTGATATACCCGGACCGAATCTACCCATTAAATCAGGCCCACAACAATTTTTTTTAATGTATATATATACGAAAAGTAAATATCCGCCCCATCAAAAAATAATTTTCGACCCCCAAAAAATATATTGAACCCCCAATATGAGTTTACTGGCTCCACCCTTACGTTAAATGAAACCGACGATTCTTGAAAATTCATCAATTACCCGTACCGACCCGAGCCGTGCCCAACCCTCCTCAGAACATAAAACTATTTCAAGTCTTCAACCCCGGAACGAAAGCACGTATGCCTAAAAGATGAAGTGAATGCCTAAATTTTGGTCATTTCCCACCTTTCCGTAATTTCGGTAAAGGAACAAAGAAAATCGAAAAGTGTGTGATAAAGCAACTTTACGTGTGAAAGTTCAAAAATAGAGGGACCTGCTTTGGAATTTGGAGGCGACAACAGTCAACAGTCATCTCGGTACCGTTTTTATTTCTTTCGCGGGGAAGCAATTAGGAAATCAAGCATATAACGAATAACTCTTCACGGCTCTCCTCAAGATGGCTTCCACCATCGGCAATGCCGGAGAGAATGGAATCCAGGAGCCGCAATCGGCTCTGATCTTCCTCGGCACCGGCTGTTCTAGCGCCGTTCCTAACGCTCTCTGCTTGATCCAGCCCTCTGATCCTCCTTGTCCGGTCTGCTCCCAATCACTCACCATTCCACCTGAACAGAACCCTAATTATAGGTGATTTCTTCAACCCGTTGTAACTCTACTTGTGAATTCAAGCTCATAGATCCGATTATGTATCTAGTCTTGATTTTTTATTATTAACACTGTAAGGTATTAGGATTATTTGTAAGACGTTTCCTTTATTTGGTGGAAGCTAATCGTGTTATGGCTTGTTTAACTTGCAGATGCAATACATCACTTTTGATTGATTATTCTCCAGGGAATGGTGAGCACAAGTATATACTTATTGATGTTGGGAAGACTTTCAGAGAGCAAGTGCTTCGGTGGTTCACTCTTTATAGGATTCCTCGGGTTGATTCTGTGAGTTCTCTTTTTTATTTCTCATTTTCTTTTGTTTTTGTTATTTCCCATCTTCATCCTCCTTTGCTACGGTTGAGATTCACTTGTTTTGATTGATAAATGAAATGTACTGTACCAATTTTTTGTAAATAGTGATGTGGAGCAAACGAATGAGCGAAATCTATAATGTCATTCTGGAAAGAAGAAATTAATGATATACATTACGTCACTAAATATGGAAAACGTAGATTATTTGGTTGAGAAAGTTTCCTATGTACTTTGAGAACCTGAGCATGCAAAACTGAGTCTCCCCTATGTATGTGGACCTGAGCCAGAAGTTGTCGTGAAGGACTGGGGTATCAAACAAGTAGAACTGGCAAAAGCTAGCACAAAAAAATATGTGGAATTGCCGATGATCTGCCCAGGAGAAAACACAGAGGACGAGAAGAGTTGTCGGGTAATTGGAGAAGTCAGCGTCCATGTGGAAATCAGTATCGCTTCCGACCCAATTCAACTTGTGATTGGAGCCAAAGACAGGGGGAGAGGGGCTGCCTGTGCGTGGTGTGCGCATTGGCAGAGAGGTCGATGCAAGAAGCAATAATAACAGTGTACGGCAATGCGTGAGACTGAGAGGAACCGATTTGAGACATGATACATGTTGCGGATCAGGAAAGGAAATGAAAAAAAAAACTAGGCTCTGATATAATGTGTAAAATAATAACTAAGCTGTCCCAGACGGATAGTCCAGATAATATATACAAAAAGAGTTTTCTGTTTCAGAAATACCCTTTGGGCATACACTATTGGATACTGGATTTTAATATACTCAGTATTAGTAGCTAATACTTCAATGTATTAGTTGAGGCTTCAGTTGTATACCTTGACAGTTTCACCTTCAAATGTATTCACTTAGAGTATCAAAGTTTCTGTCTCTCTTGTGTTTAGTTATTGAGGCTTCAGGAAATTGATTAATCCTTCAGCTTCTTGTACATTTACCATATCCTTAGAGAATGCAGTCTTTTAGAACTCCTGTGAGTTTTGAGAGGATTTCATTTTCCTAAGACGAACAGTGTTTGTGATTTAGGCTTGAACTATGATAAGTGATGAGCAGATGCGCTTGCCAATTAATAGAACCATTATTCTCATATTTTGTTGAACCTAAAAAGAATACAAGCCATTTTAATTTTCCCTCCATCCCACAGCTTCGGTCTTTTTTACATGAAATAAGAGAAGGTAGTTAATGTAGTACAAAATATTAAGTTTGCATCAATGCCATGTTCAATTTACAAATTGGTCTATTTAGGAAGTATTCATAGTCCACCGAAGGTGTGGGAGTCTTTGCGGCACTGGGGTAATGATGATGATGAGAAAGTATTAATACTGCTTAATAATGTGAATCCTTTGACAGTAGGAATCAAAATGAAACTAGCTGAGCAGCTGACAACTCTTTTATTTCCAGATTATTTTGACTCACGAGCATGCTGATGCAGTTCTTGGTTTGGATGATATACGTGCTGTTCAACCATTTAGTCCAACAAATGACATTAATCCTACACCAGTTTATCTCAATCAACACGCGATGGATAGGTATACTCCTAAACCATGGCACATTAAGTTTGACATTTTTGCGATATAAGGTATCTTTGGGTTTGGTTGACTTGAACCAACCATCCCATTCTTTCCCCTAGATGCCTCCACGGCTCCACTGCACCTGGACCATACTGACATCCTAGGTGCCAACTATGCGGGCATAGGCTGATAGGCAGTATAAGTGTATAACCTAAAAAAGCGGTTACCCTTGCTATTTTTTGTAACAAATATCAATTTGAATAGTAACTACCATATTTAATTATTGAAGAGAATAATTGTTATGGTACCAAGAAAGAAAACACTAGGCTCTCTTTTGTTAAACTTATTTGAGACGCAGACCACGGACCAGTCTAAACTTATTTGATCAGGAATTTTTCGTCTAAAGTTTAGTCTGTTCTCATATGAATTAACATGGTCTGTTTTTCATGAAGTCTCAGTCTTGTATTGCCGCTTTTTTTATCTGGATTGATTTGGTTTAATCTAGTCTAATATGCTTTTGTTTGATAATGTGTGTATTTTATCACTGTGAAATACAAGTCGAATATGGGGGTTTAGTCGATCTGATTTATCCTTAAGCCGGACCCATATGATATGTTCTACTTCGGTTGGGTAAAAAAGAATTCTTTCTTTTTTGACAGATTATGGCTTGATAAGTTATTATATAAATTCTATTATTCTGAAAATATATTTACTAATAATTATACATTTATTAAATTACAAAAAAAAGATTTTTTGAAAATTAAATTTTACAACGTAGTTTCGATAGCCTAAGAATTACGGAGTATAAAGCTATCATTAATATTTATATATTCTTTTAATTTGTGATCCTTTAAATAGAAATGTGTAAGAAGTTTGATAATTTGGGTTTTTAATAACTATGACATGCAAATATATCATACTATTTTTAAAATATATTTATAGTTTTTTTTACATGATATCAAAAGTTATTAGATTCAATCTGTTTAGATCAAAATAGAGCGGTCCAAACCGGACCAGATAAATCCAAATCAATTGGAGTTCAACGAAACGGAGCCTAAAACACTAACAACTTTTCTGTTAAATTTCCAATGGTGATTGGAATTCCTAGACGCTAGAGCCGTCGGCGCTAGCTATGGACTATAGTGGAGGACGGGAGGTGATGATAAACTGATGCTCTCTTTACGTTGCCTCTCACGATTGATGCTTGAACTCCTGAAGACTAGCCTCAATTACTGAGATAATGAGACAAATTATCTGACTAAGATAGAGTAAAGAACCACCATCTATGAATTACACTGTCATTATAAAGATGAAAATATAGTTTCAGTATTATTTATTCCTATTTATGGAAACACATTTTATTCTTATTTAGGAAAATCAATTTGTTTTTACTTCTACTTGGGCATTTTTTAAGAAATACTTTCTTGAAAGAAGATACATTTTGACCGTACTTATACATGTTGTGGTGCATATTAAAAAGACATTCTTTTTTCCCTTGAAGTGATATTATGGGTAGACTAACCTCTTGTTGCATAATGTATTAATGTTTCATGTGTTTCACTGTTTCACTTTCAATTTGGAATCTTTTCTTGAGTCTTAATTCTTATACTTTTTCCTTAACAGTCTTGCAGTGAAGTTCCCATACTTAGCTCAAAAGAAACTCAAGGATGGTCAAGTAGTTAGGCGTGTAGCACAACTTGATTGGAGGATAATTGAAAATGACTCCAAGAAGCCTTTTGTTGCATCAGGACTAGAATTTATTCCGCTTCCAGTTCGTTTTCTCCTTTAAATTTTTACCACATTGCAATTTTTTTCTTGTTTTGCGTGTAATGCTTATTTTTTAATCTAGGTGATGCATGGGGAAGACTATGTATGCTTGGGCTTTCTTTTTGGTGAAAAAAGTAGAGTTGCATATATATCTGATGTCTCACGCTTTCTTCCAAGTACAGAGTCTTGTGAGTTGTAACTTTTCACATTTGGCTCTTGCTTTTCAGTAGATATTTATCGTTGGATAAAACTTTACGTCATCATTAGGATTTAGGACCTTAGTTTGTACAATGTTGGGTTTGCTCACATAAAATGCTAAGATAAAAATTAGTCCGCGCCACAAACACTTTCAAAAAACGTAGCAGCAGTTATGCCAGATGCATTCTTGCCACAACTTTATTACGAAGGCACACTGGATGCATGAGGTTGAATGTTGGTATATCCGTTTACAGATATCTCAAGAGATAGTGGTCAACAATTGGATCTACTTATCTTGGATAATCTTTACAAGGTAAGTTTGTAGCCATATTTTGACTTCAAAATAACCTTTTGCATTTGTCCTTGTTTTATAACCTTTTCTTTGCACTGTTCCTATTTCTCTTTCAATTTAATTACTGGGTTATTTCTTCAATATCTGCAGAAGGGTTACCACAATGTTCACTTGTGCTTTCCTCAGGTTCACATATTTCCTACATCCCTTTGGGCTGTATTTTTATGCTTTAGAATACTATAAATGCTGACATTGTAATTGGTGCAAAATTTTCACTTTCAGACCCTGGAGGCTATTAAAAGACTCTGTCCTAAGAGGGCTTTGTTAATTGGGATGACACACGAGTTTGATCACCACGAGGACAACACGTTCCTAATGGAGTGGTCTAAAAGGTAAAATTACTTCAAAATTTCTGACTTTCTTCTCATAGGGTTCGAATCTCTTTTTCTCTCACTCTTTTACTCAGGTACACACACCTAGGAAATGCTAGGGAATGAAATCAATAGATTAGTAAAAGGGAAATTTGGTTGGAAAAAATGTCAGGGAAAGGAAAACATTAAGGATTCACACATCCTTAAGGACCATGAAGTTGAAACTTTGTCAGTTTATCATGTGATTTATTTTCAGGGAAGGAATACCAGTTCAGTTGGCATATGATGGGTTGAGGCTTCCAATAGAACTATAGAGAGCCACTGTATCAAAGTGAGCCTCTATTCCGTAAACATCACATTTTCATACTAGCATTTCCATCTGCTTATACCTAAAATAATTGGCAAATCTATTCCAGCATTGAAGTTTTAGGTGACTTTGACTAATGTATGTTAAATGTGCTTTCAAACAATACTATTTGCTCTTAAATCACATTGGTTAGGCTTCATTTTTTAACAAGTAACATTGTGGTTGCTCGTTTAGTTAAATATCAATCGTATCTCCTGTGTTTTAGTGAGGTGTAGTCCCTCCGTCATGTTTCAAGATTTTTTTGTGCCCCAAGAGTTCAGTTCTAAAATTCAACTTTCATTTTTCTAAAAATTATGGGAAAATTCCCGAAATTGGAGTAAAAATGTTTGAGAATTCCAAAACAGGACTCCATGTTTTTGTTCCCTCAATAGGAGTAATGACTGCCAAGCTTGAAAAATAATGCCATGTTTAAAGTTTGCTACTGTCAAAACATGACAGTAATTACTCATTTACGCAATAAAAACATGATAGTCCTATTTTGGAATATACAAACATTTTAAGCCCTATTTAGGGTAATTTACCTAAAATTATCTAAAGAGTAGTTCTACAAATCAACTTTTCATACAAAGATTTTAAGCTTGACCTTGATTGAGTCGACTAAAAATAATAGTTTGTACCTTACTCAAAATAGTGAAAGAGTAGACTCGATTTCACGCAACTACGCAAGTCCAGATCGACAAGAGGCAGACCAATGTCAAGATAACCCCAAGTTCTTTCTATGGGACAGGAGTATAACACATAAATGGTATACGAAGGAGAAATAGTTACTATACCACACACATGTTTGGGTTTGTATATTAAGACCAACATTATTTTCAGTTGATTTCTTTCAAGTTAAGCTCCAACAGAATCCCATGCTAGCTTGAAGCTACTAATCAGCTAATCTCATTAATAAGATCATATTTACTTTTATCCCGTGACTAATGGGGGCAGCCGGCAGGAATATGTTGTAGGTAGGTTAGCACAGTTAGCAAACCAAGTTGCTTTAACAAATGCTATCATGGCTGCGGAGTTCTTTGTTTTAACAACAACAACAACATCCAAACCTTAATCCCAAAAGAATTTGGGGTCGGCTAACATGAATCGAATTATGATATCGATGCCAAAAAGAGAAGACGGACAAGAAAATGAAAAAAAGTAAGATAAAATGAATAAAATAAAGATAAATAAATATTAGATAACAATAACATAAGAATATAACAAAGATAAAAGATAAAAAATAAAAGAGCATAAAAAGCTAGAAGATAAAAATAACATAAGAATATAAAAAGATAAGGAAGATAAACGATAAAAGAAAAAAGAGAGGAAAGGTAGACAAGACATCAATCGTCCATACGGATGTGCGTCCTCCACTTTGCTCTCTCCAAAGCCATACTCTCATCCAACCCAAGAAGATGCATATCAATTTTGATTCCTCTAATCCAAGTCTGTTTGGGTCTTCCCCTCCCTCTCTTCTCTGACTCTTCTCCCCACCCCTCAAGTCGCCTAACAGGTGCATCACTCGGTCTTCTACGCACATGCCCAAACCACCGCAAACGAGACTCCTGCATCTTATCTTCTATAGGTGCTACTCCCACCTTTTGTCTGATTACCTCATTCCTCAAGCGGTCTTTTCTAGTATGTCCATACATCCAACGCAACATACGCATCTCTGCCACACTCATCTTTTGAATGTGGCATTGCTTCACCGCCCAACACTATACGTCATACATTAATGTCGGCCTAATTGATGTACGATAAAATTTACCTTTCAATCTAGTCGGCATACCTCGATCACATAGAAATCCTGAAGCACTCTTCCATTTCATCCACCCAGCTCTGATTCTATGGCATACATCTCCATCTAATTCACCATCCTTCTGAATTATGGATCCCAAGTAACAGAACATATTACACACTGGTATCTCCTTACCATCAAGAGTAATCCCACTGTTGCCACTACTTCTACCTCCACCGAACTTGCACTCCATATACTCGGTCTTGCTTTGGCTCAGTCTGAAACCCTTGCTCTCTAATGTTTGTCACCACACTTCCAACTTTGCTTTAACACCGGATTGTGTCTCATCAATCAATACAATATCATCGGCAAACATCATGCACCACGGTATATCTTCTTGAATTGACTTCGTAAGTTCATCCATGACTATAGCAAATAAGAAAGGACTCAGAGCAGATCCTTGGTGCACTCCGATAGTAATAGGGAACTCTGCGGTCCTCCCTACACTAGTGCGGACACTTGTAGTACAAGCATCATACTTATCCATGATGATGCTTATATACTTACGTGATATGCCTTTTCTAGTTAAGGCTCACCAAAGAACTTCTCGAGGTACCCTATCATATGTCTTTTCTAAGTCAATGAACACCAAATGCAGATCCTTTTTAGTGTGTCTATAGTTCTCCACAACTTGTCTAAGAAGGTGAATGACCTCAGTTGTTGAGCGTTCAGGCATAAAACCAAATTGATTCTCCGAAATTTTCACACTTTTACGAAGTCTTTGCTCAACGACTCGCTCCCAAAGTTTCATGGTGTGACTCATAAGCTTAATCCCTCAATAGTTAGCAAATTCTTGTACATCACTCTTATTTTAAAATAAGGGAATGAGAGTACTCTTCCGCCAACTCACTGGCATTTTTGTTGTTTCTCCAAATCATGTTGAAGAAACGTGTTAGCCACTCGATGCCTTTCTCTCCCAAACATCTCCAAGCCTCGATCGGTATGCCATCTGGGCCCACTGCTTTCTTCCGGCCCATTTTTCTCATAGCCTCTTTGACTTCTGTTGTTTGAATCCTTCTCACGGAGTCCCTATTTACCATACACTCTGGTATAGTAAGATCATCAATACCTTGGACTTTATTCCCGTTGAACAAGGTATCAAAGTATGACCTCCACCTCTCTTTTATTTCTTCGTCGTCCATTAGTACCCTTTAATTGACATCATTCACACACTTAACTTTTCCGATATCTTGAGTCCTACTGTCACGAAGGCGAGCAAGTCTGTAGATATCTTTTTCTCCTTCCTTAGAATCCAAATTTACATACAATTCCTTATTTACTTTTCCTTTGGCTTCCTTCAGAGCTTTCTTTGCTCTTCTTCTAGCCTCTTTGTACTCCTCTATGTTCTCGTCACTCCAACTTTCGCCCAATTTCTTATACCATTCCCTTTTGATCCTTATTGCTTGTTTCACCTCATCATTCCACCAAGATGTGTCCTTTTTTAGTGGCAGACATCCTTTAGATTCTCCGAGTATCTCATTCGCCACTTTGTTAATGGTGGACTCCATTGATAACCACACATCATCCACGTGTGCGTCATTATCAATAGACCAAACAACTTCCTCCAACATTTTGTGTGCAAAACTTTGTTGGAGATTCCCCTCGAGCCTCCACCATTTTATCTTTGGCCCCACTTGTACCTTAACTCATCTCCTCTTTTTACCTCGAAAATAAAGCACAGGCATCCTATGCTGAGTGAAAGCACTCTCACCTGGGATAACCTTACAATCAGTGTAGCTAGTTCTCCAAGTCGTCCGTACTAAAAAGTAGTCAATTTCAGTTTCCTTGTGTGTGCCGCTGTGCCACTGCAGTGAATTTGCATAATTACAGCTAGTGTTGGATCCGGTCCCGCTTTGGTGTCAGTTCTAGTTCGATCCGATCAACGACCCGACCGTTCCTATTTGGTCCGCTAAATGACTCGGCGGTCCAGTTCAGTCATTGACCCGACGATCCATGTCCGGTCCGGTCGACGGCCGAGCAATGCCGGTCCAGTCTGGTCAACGACCAGACGGTCCCAGTTCTGTTGACGACCCAGCTGTCCTGGTCCGGTCCATGACCCGGCAACCCCTGTTTGGTCTGGTCAATGAACCCACAGTCTCTGTTCGGTCCGATCCATGATAAGGCGGTACTTGTTCAGTCCGATCGACGATCGGGCAGTCCAGGTCCGATCCGGTCTAGTCAAAGACTGGGTGGTCCCCATTCGGTCCGATCAATGACCCGACGGTCTCCGTCTTGTTCGGTCAACCACTCGGCGGTTCCCGTCCTATCCGATCAACGACCCAGCGGTCCCTATTTTGTAAGGAAAATGATCTGACGGTCTGTGTTCACTTCGATCAACAACCGAGTAGTCTCGGTTCAGTCCCGTAAACGACCCGATAGTCCTTGTCTGGGCCGGTCAATGACCCGGCGGTTCAGTCTCGGTTTTTTGAAATCATTTTTTAAAGTGAAGAGTTTTAAAAGAGCCATTGAGTTGTCAACCAATAGGGAAATGAGAAAAGAATTCATCAAATTAACTGTTGAGATCGGCCGATTTCGGTCCCGACTTTCCTATACGTGGGATACCGTACCCTACTTAAGTTGTACTAGGTTCGGTTCCGGATTGGGACCGTACTTTCGGTCTTTTAGTCAGTCACATAACCAGATGAAATAATTGTATGAACATGTTTTCATATTTGAAAATGGAAAACTAAAAAATGAAAACTAAAAATTGGATATCGAAACACTGGAAAATGAAAACAGAAAATTGGAGAACCGAAAACAGAAATAGAAAACATGAAAATATATTTGTTAGTAAACATGTCCTAACTTTCTCCCCATATTTTTATTAGTAAATTATATTGAATATAAATTTTAATTCACCAGATTCGAGCAATTACATTGTTACCAAATGGACTTAAAATATTACAGAAAGATCTCTAATAACGTGTCCCTTTTTAAGTTTTCGTGCAGATCTACCATAAACCATGAAGTTAAGCTCACCCATTCTTATTTCCTTTTCTCATGAAAAACCATGAAGTTTGGGGGGTTTGCCCATTGTTGAACGAGCAAGGCTTCTCACACTATGAGAGTACATATGTCTTAAGTTTTAACGGCTACTACTTACTACTATACAAAGTTTTATCTACTTCTTGAATTCACCCGCCATAAAGTATTGTTTTCTCTACAATCCATTATACATTTATACCCTGATAGATCCCTACTTTTATGATGTGTTGATGTATAATAAATTGAAATATAACTTTTTGCTACATGCTCGTTCTCTCCCTTTATGTGAATCCTGTTGTGACCATTAAATGCTCATCCTCAATGCTTTTTATAGCTTTGTAAGATATAATCCCAGCGTTTTATGGAGGATTGGGGGCCTCTGGTAAATATGACTAGAAGTCTACAACTGCTTCTATGGAGTTTTGAAATCACAACCTTTCATATGGAAGAGTGGATCGACAATGAGTGAGCTGAAAAAGAAAGGTGTTTACTTAAAATCAAATATCTCTTAAATCCCGTGAATGAGATGCAACTCCAAACATAGGCAGATCTAGGGGGAACCTAGAGACCCTGACCCACCCCAAATTAAAAAATCGCTTTAATTTTTAAGGTAAAAAATGTTTTTTTTTATTGGCCTAGTGCGGCCTAGTGCTCAGGTGCCACCCTTTATTCCAAATGTTCCTTTAAAATAAATATTTTGATGCTTAAAAGAATTGGAATCAAGTGAGGGTGCTACGGCTACATGACTGGACAAGGATGACTAGTTTCAATCGTATTTACAATTTTGCTTATTTATGCACTTTTATAATCTTTGTTCGTTCGTTTTAAATCTTTTAGAGAAATTGTACTTTTTTCATACCGGTTTAGAAACATAGAGATCAACATGATCAAATTAAGTTTCCATTTGTTTGTTATTAGTTAGCGACTTTTGCGGCTCATTTGTGGGTGGCGAAGTCTAAGTCTAGTCATTCAACTTTTAATTTGGATTGAAATTATCTTGAATCTATTGTAATGATGTTTGATTTATTAATTTTAACAAGTTTTCCATTCATAAAATAGATTGGAAAATTTACCTAGTTTTCTATACTATGACACCTTATTCCCTTTCTCGTCTCTATCGACAAAAGCAATCATACTTCTCTTTCATACCATAGGCGACTTGGCAAGGAGCGGTTACTTGGCAGAACAGCAGAGGCGGGACGCAGAAGTCAATAAGATGACGCAGCGCAGTCGCACGGTGACAACAGGCCAAGTTGACGACGAAGAGATGATGGATGGAAGACGAAGTACCGTCAGCTCCGGCGAAGATGTTGCAGATATGCTCTTCTTTCTCCTCTCCTCCTCTCCTTCTTCTCTCCTCTTCTTCCTTCCATCGCCGCTTTCTCTCTCTCTCTCTCTCTCTCTTACTTCTCATCTGCGACTTCTTTTTCTTCTTTTCTGCTGTCTTCTTTATTTTGGTTGTGATTCCTTTTCGATTTGCTACTAAATTTTTCTTTCTACTCCGTATTTCCT
The DNA here is from genome assembly GCA_945859875.1 of Cuscuta europaea. Classification (NCBI taxonomy): domain Eukaryota; kingdom Viridiplantae; phylum Streptophyta; class Magnoliopsida; order Solanales; family Convolvulaceae; genus Cuscuta; species Cuscuta europaea. The sequence goes on from CAMAPE010000057.1 coordinate 8,051,613, forward strand.
AATTTCCTTTTTAAAATTGTAAAATTTTAACTATTTTTTTGGAAGAAAATTTTAACTATTATTTTCCTCAGATCTATCTACTCAATTACTAGTTGCAGTTGTTGCAAAAGAATTACTAGTTGCAGTTTTATTTATACTTCATAGATCATGGGTCTTATTGAACCATGTACTAAATTCCCCTGTTACTGTTATTTGAAATGGAAAGGTAAATTCCACTTACGAAATTCTCCTGTTACTCATAGAAGTTATGACATGTAGAAGTTTAATTTTAATGTTAATTTCTTTTTTATTAATACTTCTTTAATTCATTTTAACTAGTATTCTTGGTGTGTCAACTTTAATTCATTTTAACCATCAAGGTGATCGATCGGTAAAGGTTGTCACTGTTATTTGATTCAAATAATATAATGGTATTGACATTATATTGTGTTGCTAATCATGACAGTGTGAAGAAAATAGAAAATGTCATGCTCTTAATAACAATGTCATTTTTATATTAATAGTGACAATGTGAAACATGTTTTTCTATAAAACCAATGCCATCTTTATACTATTGTCATTGTTTTCAATAATGGACATTTTTATAACAGTGACAATGTGTTTTCTAATAATTATGCCATTTTTTTTATTAATTTACTCACAAAAAGATGTTTGTTATGCCAATTGCTATTGCGGCCAATACATATGAGCCGTTTACCTTGAGTTGGTATACCGTGGGAGCGAGTGGCGGATGTGCTTTATGCAAGGGTGTTCACATGAGCACCCAAAAATAAAAAAACAACAGGAATATGTATATTTTAATTAGAGTAATAATTTGTTCAATAGTATTTTAAAGAGAAAATGTGTAATTTTGAACACCCAAAATGTAAGTACTAGGTCCGCCACTGGTGGGAGCGGCTCACGATGAGCATGCTGCATGCTCCTATGGCTCCTTTTTCTTAATTTCAACCGTCTGGTGTAACTCATGTTTAAAACAATGTAACTCACATTGATAAGAAATGTAACTTGAGTCAAGTTGAAATTGTAAGTTGTCTAATATAGATTATAATGTTAATTCCAATGTAAATAATGAGAAAAGGAGTCTAAGTGCCCAATTATTTCACATAAATAGTGTATATGTTTTGTTTTTAATATCAGGGCCATGAAAATGTATTTTTTATAAAATAATAATTTTTCTTTGAACAATATGGGTATATGTTGTTGTGTAACTCACATTATATTGTGGTGTAACTCGCATTATGAAAAATGTAAATCACGTGTAAACAAGATGTAACATGCTGAGGAAAGTTGATATGTAACTCGTGTGAATAGATATGTAACTTGAGATGAATGGAAATGTAAATTGTTTTCATACAAATGTAACTTCTCTACAATCTTATAAGCATGAATAATGTTAGGGGTATAATGGTCACAAAAAATGTGTTGGTGTACCTTGATGTTATGTAGGGTGGTACTCCTCGAATGTGAGAGTTGTACAATTATAATTATTATAATTGTGTACATAACTAGACGTTTCCTCCGTTAACACACGTTCAACACGGGCTCTGGCAAAAATAGGGAATCCCAGCGTCGTCACCGGCCCGATTGGGACGAGCATAAGATCCGAATCCAGCATCCTATTTAGTTCTGTGACCTTTCAATTATAGGGAGGCCACCATTCTTCATATTCCAGATGGGAACTACCTCCCCAGCAGATCCTCAAGAACGACAACAAGATTCCGCCCCTGTGTGCTATGGCGGATATACCACAGGCGACCACGACCAGTCGCGACCCACCTACCAGGAAACGGCATGGAATCTACTCCGGCGATGACATGCCACATCAGTGAACGCCCAGGCACCGCCACCAGCAGGAGCTAATATTAGGGAGGGCGATCCTTCCTTCAATAGTTCAACTGTTCAAGCTAGCCCTTAAAAGTTGCAGCGGCCGTTAGAAGCATACTAAAGGCCACATGAATTGAGAAGAAATCCGCTTGAAGAATGTGGGAATGGAGTGAGGACTTTTCTCAAGGTGACGACACTGAAACAGACATAGCAAAGTTCCTATTGAGCCAAGATGAAGATCTTCCCTTCATGTTTGATGATGAAAAAACAACTCCAGTCAAGTCATTTGGAGATTTCCCTTGCCAGTTTAGCAGTTGTGAAATCAGTGATAAGGAACCACTGTCTCAAGCAAAAAAGCGCCAAATGTTAGAGTTTGGATGAGAAGGCCTGGACTCCCTTGACAATGTGGGAATGCCATCGGCATTGGTGAAATCAACTGTTGCTTACAAAGAGGCTGAGAGTTCAAAGTCAGAAGTATCCCAATGGGTTTCAGAATTTGCTGATATGTCTGCATCCAGTAATGAGAACCTGGATCAATCATCTGAGAGATGGAATGCTGAGTTCTTTAATGATGCAGAGATGCACACCAGTCCTGGAAATCTGAATAGTGGTGTGTCTGCTGATGAAACATCAGGTATTCAGAGTGAGTTTTCCGACAAACATCTCGAGAGTGAGGTTAATGATGTACCTCAAAAGCTTCATCCTGTTCGAACTCAAAGAAATATCATCTTTAAAGGTAGGAAATCTAATATCTGGACTCCATTTGATTTTGTTAAACCGTGTGGTGCTCATGGAGATGTGACTCTCAATGATATAAACAAACACATCAGGACTCCAGCATTGCCCAAGAAAACTGAAAAGGCTGTGGTTGTGCACCCCATATCTTCTTTTTCGAGCAAGCCGGTTGTCGGGAAGACTAAAATCCGTACAGAAGGAGGTAAAGGCAGCATTACTATTATGAGAACCAAAGGGTAGGCCTCATGCTAACATTCCAATATATATTTATTTTAAAAGGATGTTACTGTGTCTTGTATCTATGAGAACCTTCAATATAAAACTACAAAATTTATTTATTTATTGATGTAAAAAAAGCTAATATTAGGGAGGGCAGATTTTCTTCTGCAGGTCGACAGTGCCTAAGGTCCTTCTGCGATGGTGTGTGTCAATCCGAAAGGGGGTGAATGAATCTCGGCTCTCACAAAAGTTGGCAATGCATTCCTGCTCGACGGGCTACACATTTGGAACTTATAGAAGATTTGATTATTGAAAGTAAACTCTTTTCTTTTAATATATCAGATTCTTCTATTTGCATTAGTGAGAGTAACCATGGTCTTTTATGAGATGTTGAATTTGATCTTGATGGGGCCGTCTGGTTGGGTGCATCTTTGCCTAAACTCTAGCCTGGAATATCTCTGTCCAGATTAGTTGTTAACAAATACATTACTATCACTTTTGATGGTAATATTTTTGGGAGATTAGTTAGAGTTTTCTTTGGTGATGATTCTTTGTTTATACCGGAGGGCAAAAATGGAGTTGGTTTCACTAGATTTAACGCAAATCTCTCACGCTGCATATTGCTTACCCAATATACCTCATTTTAATTTAACCTTAGTTGAAGAAACAATTAGCCACAGGGCTGCTAACCTTGGTAAAGTTAAAAAAGACAACAATAGCAAATAAGTTATGTTCCTTGAGTAGTTGTTTCCATGGAGTTCTCTCACTAGGCTTAGAAAATAAGTTATGTTCCTTGAGTAGTGATTTTCACACTTACAAATATGAACTAAATGTGTACATAGTATATTATTTTATAATATTGTCCTTTTAGAATAGGTGTTTAAGACGACCTTAGCAAGACATTTCAAACTCCCTGCTTCCTTAATATGTGTTCAATGCGGGGACTGCTATGGGAATGGTTTTTGCAATCTTTTCAGGATGAAAAAATGGAGCTTTTTACAAGCTCATACACCTAACTAATATCTTTGTTAGTTAACTAATATTATTTATTTCTTTGAAGCTCAAGTTTACCAAATTTTACAATAGGAGCAGCTCCAATTGAGCTTCCTCAAAGCTAAATTAAACAATATTTCGAAAATGGGACTAAAAAGTTAGATTAAGTGAGGTTAGGCTGAATTACATTCCAAAAGAGGGTACTAAAATAGGGGCATGTTTATGCTTAAGTGTTTTTATTAACAAGCAGTTAGATTAAAAGTTAGATTAAGCATGCAGATATGTTTAAGTTTGAAAATCACATATCTCTTGTTAGGATATGAGATCTGGGCATGCTTATGCTTTGCAACTCTTTGTTTTGGGTCATCCTATTACACAACCCATCTGTCTTTTAAGAAAATGAAGTCTCACCTATTAACTTATAGTATCCCAAGTAATATAACAGACGTCATTAGAGCAGCTCACAATATGGAGTTAGGAACATATTAAGTGTTATTCTCTTTGTAGATTCTCATAATCATCATCATCCGCATTACCCCAGTGCCGCAAAGGCTCCCACCTACGGTGGGGTAAGGGGGGGTCAGATGTATGCAGCCTTACCCCTGTACTAAAGTACAAAGAGACTGTTTCTGAATGACACATAGTGAAAATCGCGTCGAAAAATACATGGACCGACTGTTGCTTCACAATAAAGAAGCACAAACAGTTTAGTGAGCCATTTTGCTTTATCCCATCATATTCTCAAGTCAAAAAATAGTTAACCTTTGGCTCCATTGCAAATGATGGAAAGTCTCTTTGTAGATTCTAAATTAAATAATACTCTATTATTAGGCTTTAATGTTTTGGCGACTGCAAATATATAGGTTAGATTCCTTTTCATGTTCTTCCATATAGTTATTTATCTAGCATGTGTACATCATTGTTTTTTGAGACTGTATATGATGGTATGCCTCAGCTCTCAAGAAAACTTTAATAACATATGATACATGACCTGGTTGGAAGTGCATGGATAACTAACTGCTTAGTTGAAGTACTCTTTTGAAAATGTTGCCCTAAATATAACATCTTAACATGGGGTAACTTAAAATAGTAGTCTTTTTTTCTATGCTTATTTTATCAGATAAAATCATACTCAAGTCCACCAAGTTGATACACACACATATGGAGCAATCAAATATCGAATTAACTCTATAAATGTTTGGATGCTTTAACCTAATGAATTTCAAAGATTAAAAAATATGATGTTTTGTCTAAAATAGTTTTGATATTTATCTTCTTTTTGTTCAATACTAAATTCAATGTATGTAAAGTAGCCGAGTATGTTACAGGTTAACTCCTCAATATAAAATTTGAAGGGAAAAAGACATCACTTCAATATGCAAACGAACGCTTGGACAAAGAAGATTATGGTGTACAAATGAGGTCACAGACAAGTACTTATCAAGCCAAGCTCCTCATACACAATAACGTCCTTGTATGATGCATCTCACTACATCTTTGCTACTAACATTGATCCACCAACCCCACTTGGCCTTCATCAAAGATGAAGCTCCCACACTCGGAATCAGAGGACTCACTTTTTTATTTAGAGTGCAAGAATACAACTCAATTACTTTGACTTTTTCCACCACTTTTATTAATAAAGTTGCTTTCCTCAAACTCTTACTTTTCACCAAGCACTACAATCCAATAAATATTTGACTCTTTCTTCTAACAACACATTTTTGTTTTTGTTACTATTTGATTTGATATGAATCTTATCCTATTATTATGGTTATTATAGTCATTTTTGCTTTATTTCCCCCATACAATCCAAGCTACAAACATTTTCTTCATATAGTTTGTTTATCAATTTCTAACAAATTATGTATACAAATAATTTAATCAAACTACTCATGCATTCACTCAACCTAACATGATGAAGTAATAAGCTTCAATGTTCTTGGGCATTTACACAAAACGCGCATCGCGCGTTGCTAAACTAGTTTCTAAGATAAATGAAAATGTACCTACAAAAAAATCTGGCTTTCTCCGGTAGAAACCCAATCCCAATCCCCTGCAGACTGCAGTAACTTTTCCATGGATGGCTATCCCAAAATTCAATCCCACCTTTAGGAGCCCTAAGTTCAGAGAAATCCAATCCCTTGCAGAAACTCATCCCAATCCCAATCCCCTGCAGTAACTTTTCCAAACATTTATTGGGGATGGATTTGGAGAATCAAGAGGGGATTACGAAGCCTGTATGTGTTGAGCTAAGAAATCATGGAATCGACCCACGACGGGAGATCTGAAGGGTTGTAGTGGACGGTTTCCGATGTGAAATTCGACAACTAGTTCGTGCCGCTTAACACTACACATCACCTCTTCAAGCTGCCAAAGCTTCTGCGCAACCGTCACCATGTTAGATGACTAGCCCTGTACCCCAAAACCGCCAAGAGCTCGGCCATCCCGGCATCTAGCTCGCTCTCGCAAGCAGCATAGCGCTTCCTGCAACCACCCATGGCGGCGCAGCTGCTGCCACCGACAGAAAAATAGTTGTTGAGGTTTAATCCCGTAGATCCGAAAGCCCAACACAAACCTTGGATATATCAGGAAATGGAACGATAATTCAGTGTATAAAAGAAATATAAAAGATGAGATCAACGAATACTCAAAAGCCCACTTATATTAAGTAATTTGGCTATTACACGGTAAACTACCCGAACAGTATGTCGGAATAGTAACTAATACAAGAAATCAGAGAGATAATGTTATTCTAGGCTTGAGTATGAAAATGCTAACCCTTTACAATGAAACTAATCCTTCTATTTATACTAATGGGGGGTATGGGGTACTTCATGTTGATTGGTTGCTTTATCTAGCCACTTGGAACCCATGCTCCCACTAGCTGCCGACATACTTTAGCAATAAATGCTCCCTGTCACTTGTTGGCTACCCGCTGCCCGAACGGGCAATGGACCCTGCTGGAATCTTCGTTGATCTGGCCCAAGTACACTGGTTATTCCGAACCCCATTCGGTACATTGATCTGGAGTCATTATTGATCTCGCCCATTAGTGATCTGGCCCAAGTATGTTAATTGATCCGAACCTCGTTCGGTACATATTTTCCCAAGAGCTGGTTCATTTTCTGGATGATGGGCCCATTTAACGGACTGGATATCTTGGGCCTTGGATCCGGGTATTGGGCCTGCAGCCCAATATCCCAACACGAGTCCCCCACTTCCGATGTCTCGAACGGTAGTGAGTGCATTGGGAAGTAGAAGTTACCTGCCGAATAGTGATCGGGATCCAGAGCTTGTTGATTCCCCATGCCTTGATTAGTGCCTTTCTTGCGGCTGTCGTTTGGTCTTTCCCATAATCGTCATGATTACTGATCTTTGCTTTTCCATGCGACACATGTCCCTTCAAATGGTCTAGGTGACGTGTCTCCTTCTGATTGGTTACTGATTCGGCGCCTGTCAGGCTATAAATGGGCCTTGAATTCCTTGGACAGGGGTTTTGAATTCTTATTTCCTTTGAGCTTTCGTCCTGCCTTCTCTCTATCTTTCCCCAAATCTTTCGTGTTCAGGTATTCTTCATCCCTTCAAATTAGCCCTCTTTTTCTTCGGTCTGGTCGGTATGAGACCTCAATCGCATCCTTCTGCTTCGGAAATGGCTTCCCAAGGGGATGATCATGATGTCGCCGTTGTGGATGTCATAAACGTCCCGTTTGCCAGTTGTTCAAATGAGGCGACGACGGAGACTAGGGCGGAGGCGGAGGAATCTTCCGCCAGCTCCTCTACTGATGAGGATTCTGATGACACAAAATCAGGTGATGAACTCATCTCAATGGCGGCCGGCCTCCCAGGCGACGTTCCCCGTCATAAGGTGGACCTGAGGCTAATTAGGGAAAGGAGGCAAAAATTGACCTCTCATAATAGGGCCCAAATCCCAGCCCTAATTCCGGACCCAGTAGATTTCCGTCTTCGGGCTGGGCTTCACCCAATGCGCCACCTTCCTGGGATGGTGGTAGTCCATTTTGACTCGGTGAAAGCCGGGCTTAGATTTCCCCTTCACCCCTCCTTCGTCTCCTTCCTTAATTTTTACGAGATAGTACTGGCCCAAGTTATGCCGAACTCTTATCGGGTGATAGCGGGCTTCATCTGTCGCTGTAAAGATGCCGGTATTACTCCCACTCTAGAGCTGTTTCATCAATTTTTCAAGGTGGCTCCCCACAGGTACCTGGCTGCAACTACCCGAATGGGTAATATCTTATTTAAGGGTAGCCCTACATCGATCAAGGGATGGAAGCACCAGTTCTTTTTCGTCTTTGTCCCGGATGGCCTGATCCCGAACAGGTGGAATGCATTTCCCCGAAAAACTCCCGATCCGCTCCTTACCGAACAAATCTGCAAGGATGTCTTCACTATAGAGAAGGACAAATGTTGTGATATCATGGGATATCTGACCCCCGATAGGTACTGCCCGCTCTCTTGGGTCTACTTGTTTAAGAACCAAGTACCATGGGCCGGGCGGTCCTTCCCGTGCGAGAAACGTTCTGTTTTCTTTGTTTCCCACGTGATGAGACCGCTCGGTACTAATATTTTCCTTTGTTGTTTTTCAGCTCCTAATCCAGACGCTCCTATGGATAACAGCCGTGTGCTAGCAGCTGGTGGGGTCAGGAAAAGGAAGAAGACAAAAAAGAACCCCAAGCCTAATCCCTCCACCACCACCGATCAAGACGCTGGGTCCTCTCAACCCGTCCAAGAACCGTAACCCATCCAGCAGTTCCCCATCAAGACCACTTTGAGGAGATGCTGGTCGACGATCGGTTCGGATCTGACCAGTTGCATCATTTCTCCGGGCACTTTCAGGTTGCTCCAGATGCTAACATGACTGCGGGGGAGACCAATACCATTCCGCTTTCTGAGCAGGTCGAACGGATCTCTCTAGCAGATCCTGTTCATGATATTTTAGAGAAAGCTGCCGGTCGAGCAGTCTGAAGAATGTCTGGCCCTAGCAGCCTTGAAGGTATCTCATTCTTTTCTCATAGCTTCTCATATGTTACATTCTGTTCTACATTATCTGACTTCTCGAACGACATTCTGTAGGTTGGGCTTTACAGCCTGCAACTGAGGGAGGCCCGGCTGGCTAAAGAGCGGGACCTGATCATCGCTCAGACCTCTGCGGAGCAGAATATGGTTGCTGCTCTTGCCACTCAGGAGGCCGAACGAAAAGCCTCTGCAGAGGAAAAGCAACGACTCGAGTCTGAGCTTGGTGAGCTTAGGGTCCAGCTCGGGGCTTCTCAAGCCAAAGTTTATGCCACTGAAGCAGCTTTGGTGAAGTTTGAAGAAAGCGCTCCCCGTATCCTGGACGGTCCTGCTGAGGTGAACGTTGATCTGTCAGCCGTTCAGGAGACGTTTAAATCCTCTGAGGAGTTTGCTGCCCTAAAACGGGAATATGCATAGCAGGAGCTCCCGTTTACTTTTGGTGCTTTTCTTGACCAATTCCCCAAAGGTGACGCTCGACGTACAGAAGGGCTAAAGCTGCTCGATCGGGATCCTAGGGGCAAAATTTTCAATGATTCCTTTGCTCGATCGCTCTATGTTATGGGCTTCCAGCATGTCCTGATCCCCTTCGTGGCTAAGTTCCAAGAGATGCTGGGGAGGCCGGTCGAGCTTGCTGATCTTCCTTCGGCCCCCATTATTGAAGCCCAATTTGAAAAGTATCAATGGGATCAGCAATGGGCCACCAATCGCGATGCGGGGAGAGAACCTGACCCTCCTTCAGATTCAGACGAGGATGAGGATGCTGGTGATGAGGAAGAAAACCAGGAGGCCCCAGGCCAGTAGATTAGATTTTGAATACTAGTAACTTGTAATTCCTTTGTTTTGTGTTTACTGCCATTTGGATTGTCGTTCGGGCTTCAGATAGTTCTGTAAGACTTAGTCGTTTTCTGAATATTTTTTGATCATCCTTTATTCCGCCGTTCGGGCTTCAGATAGTTCTGTAGGACTTAGTCGTTTTCTGAATATTTTTTGATCATCCTTTATTCCGCCTTTCGGGCTTCAGATAGTTCTGTAGGACTTAGTCGTTTTCTAAATTTTTTGTTTCTGGTTTCCTATATATCCCACATAACTATTAGTAGAAACCCTGTTCGGTTTGTTTGCTGCCCCTATCTTCTGACTGTCGCCCGGATTCTGAACTTTCCCCATCCCGCTGATCTTATTTTTCGTTCTTCAAATACCACCCGTTCGGGCTATCTAAAGATACTTGTTTCAAACTTATGGCTTATGTCGACCTTGGTCCGGGATGCCCCTTAATACGTTCATCGTTCGGTGTCTTTAAGATGGCTTCCCCAAAACTGTTAACCTGTTCTTCATGAATTACCCATTAATTGTTCGGGGAACGTGCTAAATTACCATAAATGTGCTATAATTTCGCGCAACCACATTTTGCCACGTGTTCTTCATGGGTTAGGGTTTTGGGCGGCATCTTCGCTTATAAATAAAGGTGCTTCTTTTTCATTTTCTCTGTTGCTTCCTTAATTTCTTCTTGCGTCTCTCTAAACTTTCTCTCTCTAGAATTCTCAGGCTTCCTTGAATTGCTAAGTGCTCTTTTATGTTCTTCTCCTCTAGCTTCGAGTCTGAAGAAATGCCGCTTATTCGTAAAGGAAAAACTCCCGCTGTAAACAAGGCAGAGGGCTCTTCTTCCCAAGTACCTAACTCTACCAATTCCTTAGTATAAAAAGATGCCGAACAACCTCTCGATGACGGATGTCTTTCGGGAGATGATGTTAAGATCTATAACAAGGGAATGCCCGAACGGCCACCTCGCATTCCTTTGCACTTCACCCGCATCCGCAAACAAAAGCAACGTCTTCCTGAGTACGCCGAACGACAACTTCGCCAACTTCTGCCCCCGCCTAGGGAATTTTATGTTGGATTCATCAGGCACCCAATGAGGCACCGACCGGGGCACGTTCTTGTGCACCTTGATGCCTTGATTGCTGGGCTTCGCTTCCCTCTACATCCGTTCGTTGTGGAGTTCTTGCGCCGGGTCTCCGTACTTCCCGCTCAGTTCATACCCAACACCTACCGCATTCTGTCTGGCTTCATAATCCGATGCCAGCAACTGAGGATCGCACAAGTGTCGATCTATTCCTGTACCATTACTGCTATCAACCTTATTGGACTACTGGGTATCTGAAGTTGGTGGCCTGAGCTGACCGTCAGTTGTTACGGATAACCCTACTCCGCCGGCTGATTATGAGGAACGATTTGTCTTCATGCGTATAGGTGACTCACTCCCATTCCCTGATCGGTGGAACACTTATCCTGTTCGGGATTCTGAGCCCAGACTGGATGTCGTTCTGCGTTCTCAAGCCGAATCATTGCATCTGGGAGGATCTCGGAGCCTTCGGGGTTTTATTAACCCCTCCAAAATGTTGGCTATTGGGATCGGTAAGTTTATTTATTTTTAACCCGATCGATCTTCTTTCAATTCAATTTCTTATCTCTTATTTCCTCTTTTGTAGGTGTGATATCCCCTATTCCCGTTCGACGTTCCATATCTGCCACCACTCCGACTGCCTCCTCTGGAAAAGGCAAAGAGAAGATGGTTGCCGATCACGCGTCTGCTGAACACTGATCCCGGTCGATCACGTGGTTGATTTAACCGGTCCGGATGACAAGCTGAAAAGACCTGTCATTCCTGCCCAGCCCCAGACTTCAGTTCTTAACAGCACACCGGTCGACGATCGGATGTTCATGGAGTTTTCTAATTTGGGGCCCCGAGCAGAGGGAAGGTACCTGTTCGGGCAGATGCCATCTTCTATGTGGTGTAGTACCTCCCTGAAGGTTCCACCCAGTTTTTCTACTCTGACCCATTGGTCTGACCTGGTCGACGCAGGTCATCTGGAGACTCTCAAGGTACAGACCACTCAACAACCCTTTTACCTTTGATTCTTTTCTGATTTAGTATATATCATCTGATTTTATTTGTTACTGTTTGTAGGCCGGAGTATACTACCACCGGGCCTTCCTAGCTGCTGAGCAGGAGATGAAGCGTGTAGCCGGTGATCGAGAAGATAGTCAGGTTCTCCTTTCCGCTGCTCGGAAACTAGCTGCAGATCTGCAAGTTCGTGTTGATTAAGGTGAAAAAGCAAAGGCTGATCTGGTTGAGATGGAGGAGAGGGCCCGACGTCATGATCGGGAAATTAGGGATCTCAGAGCCAAGGTGAAAGTGGCTGAATCTGCTGAGATGCGGTTCGAGAAATCAGAGGGAGAGAATCATCCCGAGCCTTATACTGCCAATACGTCCAAGATCACTCAACGAGCCGTGATAGAATATCAGCGGGGAAAAGGGCTGAATGCCGCTTTGGAGAATACCGCTCGGCAGTTCTTGGGACCTCATCTTGGCCAATTCTTGCGTGAGAGCGAGGACCCGGTCAAGTCGGGGATAGAGCTTCTAGATAGTACGCCCGAAGGGAAATCTTTCCTGGATGTCCTGACGGAGAAGACTGTGAAGCAAAGTCAAGATCTACTTCTAGACAGGAACCTTGATCTGATCTTGGAGCATTTCCCCAAACCATTCGATCCTGATGAGTTGGGGTTTGATGATCTGTTCGGGAATACTTACGATTGGGTCATGGAGATGAGACGGAAAGCAATCTCTGATGATGCAGCACAAGCCGGCAGCTCTCAACCTCAATCTTCCCCGAACGGCAATCATCCATTAGACTAGTTCTTTCATCTTTGTAACTTTATTCTTGATTTCTTTGTACTTTCTGGCCAGTAGTGCCGAAGAATAAAGCTCGATTCTATACATAATCTTGTCATAATGCCTTTCTTTCTCTTTCTTTCTCTTTTTTCAAAGGCGAACTGTTAGTTCCTCCACCCTTATGGTTATCGGACGTGACTCAGGTTCGTCCACACTTATAGTTTTGACATCATCTCCAAGCTGTTTTGATCAAGTCAATTTCTGCTAGCTGAAATGATGGATCCCTCCAAACTGTTAACACGTTCGTCATTCGGTCATCCGGAATGATTCTACGTGTTAAAAGCTAAGGTGAGACTCTCTCCCTTCCAAACCCATAATTCTGATGCATTCCGAATAGTTTCCTCTTATTCGTATCATCCATATTAAGGGTTTGAGGTGACCACTTTCAAACTGTAAGCAAGATCACCGGATCGGGTGACTTCCTACTTAAGCTAAAATGGCGACTCGCTTCCAAATCAAGTTAATGACCGAGGCGAGATTTTAAAACCATAGTTCCGATCCCCCAGACGACAATTCATGTTACCGAACATCGCTCAGCTCATCCATACTTGTGGTTTTGACATCATCTCCAATCCGTTTTGATCCCTTTACCGTTCGTGATCAAAGGGTCAAAGTCTATTAGCTGAGGTGATTCCCTCCAAGCCGTTTTGATCCCTTTATTCGTTGGTGATCACAGGGTCAAATGTTGTTAGCTGAAATGATGGATCCCTCCAAACTGTTAACACGTTCGTCATTCGGTCATCCGGAATGATTCTACGGATGACAATCCATGTTATCGAACATCGCCCGGCTTGACAATACTTGCTGTTTAAACACCATCTCCAAGCCGTTCTGATCTTTTTACAGTTCGTGATCACATGGTCAAAATCTGTTAGTTGAGGTGATTCCCTCCAAACCGTTTTGATCCATCTATTCTTTCGTGATCATGGGGTCAAATTCTGTTAGCTGAGATGGTGGCTCCCTCCAAACTGTTAACACGGAAGTCATTTATTCATTCGGAGTGACTATGCATGTTAAAAGCTGAGGTGAGACTCTCTGGAAGTTATGTCTCCCTCTCATATCTTTTTTTTTTGAAGAGGTGGCAACAACCGTTTTTATTGATAAAATTTCTTCAGATCCTCTACATTCCAAGTCCCCGCCAATCGGCCTTCGGTAGATTGAAGACCGAACTTTCCTGAAGCATATTTTTTGCAGACCTCGTAAGGGCCTTCCCAATTTTGTGCCATCTTTCCTCCTTCGAGAGGTTTGCTCTTTTCCCGCTTCTTCAGGACCAAGTCTCCTACCTCGATCGATCGAATTTTCACTTGTTTATCGAAGTATCTCCTTGTCGCTCTATGATATTCCTCCATTCGTATTGGAGCTAGATCCCTTCTTTCCTCTATGAAGTGCAGTTCAGCTCGCAGATTATCCTCATTGCGTTCGGGGTCATAATGCACCGTTCGATGTGTGGGAACTAGAATTTCTGTTGGAACTTTAGCCTAGAATCCATGGGCAAGGGCAAACAGAGTCTCTCCTGTAGTCGTTCGGGGTGTTGTCCTGTATCTCCATAAGATATAATTCAATTGGTCTGGCCATGAGGAGGAACAATGCTCTAGTTTCTTCTTCATACCATCCATAATGGTACGGTTCATGTTTTCTACTTGGCCATTCGCCTGAGGGTATGCTACAGACGCTCTAGAATGTTTGATTCGCCATTTGACCAAATAGTTTTCGAAGTTCCTGCTCACGAATTGTCTGCCGTTATCCGTAATGATCTGTTCGGGGAGACCAAATCGGCAAATGATATTCTGCCAGACGAACTTTTGGCATTTGAAATCTGTAATGCTTGCCAACAGTTCGGCCTCCACCCATTTGGTGAAATAATCTATCCCGACGATGATGTACTTTAGTCCTCCGGGAGCAGTAGGCAGGGGCCTTAGCAAGTCGATCCCCCACCTGGCAAACGGAAGGGCAACTGTCATCGGGGTGTAGAAAGTAGCTGGCCGTCCGGGGACTGGTGCATACAATTGGCAGACCTTGCACTTTCTGGTATGAGCAAAGCAGTCTTGTTGGATCCTTGGCCAGTAGTAACCCTGCAAGATGATCTTTCTAGCCAATGTTTTAGGCCCCTGATGGCTGGAACATATTCCTTCGTGTATTTCTTCCATTACCGCCGCTGCTAGACCGGGTGGTAGACACTTTAGGTATGGTCCCCCAAATGTCTTTTTGTATAGTTGCCCGTCCATCAGTTCGAATATGGAAGCCCTCCTCTGAATGCATTTCATATTATATGCTGAATTTTTGTCTTGTGGGAGGATCCCGTCCTTTAGATAGTTGGTCATATCTGTGACCCAACTGGGAATGGCATAAGAGTTAGCTTCTACTTGGAGGACCATAGTTGCTGGTGTTGTTAGGGTTTCCCGATGGGCAAACCGCTGGATGTGAGCCGGGATCATCTGTGCCCGGTCATCAAAAGCTGCATTCTCCAATTTGGATAAGATATTTGCTTCATGATTTTCTATTCTGGAAACCTGGTCGAGCACTACTTGTTCAAATTTCCCGATCTGTTCCTCGACCAGTTCCTTGTAAGCTCTCATCCTTTCTTCTTTTGTTTCGGCTGTGCCGTTCACTTGGTGGACCACTAGCTAGCTATCTGACGGGACCTTGAGCCGATCGGCACCCAGGTCCTGTGCATATTTTAACCCTGCAATGAGAGCCTCATATTCAGCCTCATTGTTGGTTACCTTAAAGTCAAAATGGATGGAGTAGTATGCCTTAAACCTTTCAGGTGACGTGATCACGGCTCCACCCCCACAGCCTTTAGCACTTGATGCACCATCTACGTAAATCTCCCAACATTCACCTACCATGCTGCCTTCCGTCTCGGTCTCCGAAGGCCGAGCAGTACATTCTGCTATAAAATCAGCCAATGCTTGGCCTTTGATAGTGGGTCGAGGTCTAAAATCCACCTCATACTGCCCGATTAGGAGGCTCCACTTCGTAATGCGTCCGCTAGCCATTGGATTTCTCAGGATGGTGGCCAGTGGTTGTGTTGTATATACGGTTAGTAGATGTGCCTGAAAATAAGGCGCAAGCCGTTTAATGGCTGCTATCAGGGCCAACACTGTTTTCTCCATTAGGGTGTACCTAGTCTCCGGCCCGTTCAGGGCTTTACTCACAAAATATATAGGCCTCTGGATGCCATCCTTTTCTTTTAGCAACACAGAACTTACGGCTAGATCGGCCACAGCAAGGTACATATATATGTGTTCCCCTGGGTCAGCTTTTGTTAATACCAGGGAAGAAGATGGATACAACTTGAACTCCTCGAAGGCCGTTTGGCATTCGGCAGTCCATTCAAAGGGGTTTGCTTTTTCCATGATCTGGAAAAATGGAATTGCCCGATCAGCCAGTTTGGATAAGAATCTGCTCAGGGCTGCCAACCGACCGGTCAATCTCTGAACCTCCTTCAGGTTCCTTGAAGCCTCCATATCCATGATCGCCTTTACCTTCTCACGATTAGGCTCAATACCCTTCTCACTCATAATGTATCCCAAAAATTTGTCCCCTTTAACAGCAAAGGCACATTTTTTGGGGTTCAACCTCATGTTTGCTTTCTGCATTATCCATGACATGATTCTCCTTCCTTCGGCTTTTGATTAGGATGTCATCAACATAAGCCTCCATAGTGACTCCCAATACTTCTTCGAAAAGCATTCCAATCATCCTTTGGAAAGTAGCCATTGCGTTCTTTAACCCAAACGACATAACAATATAGCAAAATACCCCATCCGAAGTTACAAACGCTGTTTTTTCTACGTCGTTCGGGTGCATGAAAATTTGATGATACCCCCGGAATGCATCCATGAAGCTTAACAACTCACATCCCGCCGTCTCATTTACTAACAGATCGATCCTCGGCACCGGATATGGGTCCATGGGACAAGCTTTATTTAAGTCAGAATAATCTACACACATTCTCCAGGTGGACCCCTTTGGAGCTAGTACCACATTAGATAACCACTCAACATGGATCACCGGACGGATGTGTTTTATTCTTAGAAAGGTGGCCACTTCCTGTTTTGTAAAATCACGCCGTTCGGTCGCCTGGTATCTTTTCTTTTGCTGAACAGGTGTGGCATCAGGTCGAACGGCCAGCTTGTGGCAAATTATGTCCGGGTCAATGCCCGACATGTCTTCTGGATCTCGGGCAAACAATACCTGAAACTTCTTCAGTACTGTTATTATACCTTCCTGAATTTCAGCCTCCAGATCCACCCCGATGGCCACCTTCCGGTCGGGGGGAGAATCCAGGTCAATTTGCTCGAGGAGGGTGGCAGGATCAGGATGTGCCTCGAACTCCGTTCGGTGGGTTTCAACTTCAATGCTGTTAACCTGCATCCCTCAGGCATTCATGTTTTTCAAGGCCTCCCGATAGCATGTTCGGGCCATTGTCAGATCAGTTCTGGCCACCCCAACCCCAGTATCCGTGGGGAATTTGATACATGAGTGGCGGACAGAGGCTATCGCCTCCAAATCTTCCAATCCCGGTCGGCCCAAAATGGCGTTGTGGGCACATTTAATGTCCACCACCACAAACGTCATTCGGACTGATGCCTTGTGCGTTTCATCTCCAATTTCAACCATCAATTGGATCGTGCCCTCCGCCTCGATGCAATTCCCGGTGAAGCTCGCCAGTGGTGTTCTCAGGTGGGTCAGCTGACTTCTTTGCAGGCCCATTTTCTCGAACGTTTGTAAGTACAATACGTTCACGTTGCTCCCTGTATCTACTAGCACTCGTCGGATCAAAGCATTGTCTATACACATGCTTATCACCAGCTCATCCCTGTGCGGACTTGGCAAGTTGGGCAAATCTGCAGGCCCAAATGTAATCGGGTCCATCCTTCCCTTTTTCTGGGGTGGCGTGGCTACGGAGCCCACGTAAAGGCTTCACTCGAACTTTTTCCGTTCGGCGTTCGAGTCGCCTGTCTCCCCACCCCCAAATATGACTTTCACCTCCATCCTGGGCTTTTTACCCGGGTTCCCTGAACTTTCTGGTTCATCTCTGGGAGGGTTATATACATCATTTCTAGGGCGAGCATCACACTGTACATCTCACCTCCAACTATTGGATCTCTTGACCGGCTTCAGAATGCCTGTAGCATTCGGGTCCGTATTCACATATTTACCCAGATGACCCATCTGGATCAATTTCTCAATGGCTATTTGCAATGCCCGTCAGGATTGGGTGGAGTGACCGTTCATGTTGTGGTACTTGCAAAAAGCATTTCCATATGCCCCCATATAACCTTTGGTGTCAGTCGGAGGGGGAATGTTGTCCTTCTCGTTCTGATAGATGGTTGCTACAGAAAGGACCAAAGGAGTGAATCGTCCTGCTCTTGAAGGAGGAGCGGCCGCTGGGGTAGGGCCCAGCCGATCGGCCAGTTTCATTCGGGTGGGGGGTGCAGCTACCTTATCCCTGATCAGGATTTCTTCTTCTAGAGCCGCATGCTTCCGGGATCTGTCAAGCACTTCAGAATACACCATGCCCAGATTCTTTATACAGTTCACCCGTTCAGAGAGCATTAGTAAATAGGGTGATGGCTGTATCATCCGTCATGTTCCACACTTTCAGGGTCTCATCCCTCCATCTCTTGAGGGATTGATTTAGGGTCTCCTTCGGGCCCTGCCTGATACTAGTCAGGTAAATGAAATGCCTCTTCGGAGTGGCACAGGAGGCAAACTTGGCTAGGAATAAAGCTGACAATTCGGCAAAGTTGCCGATCGATCCGGGCTGCAGTGTCCCGAACCATTCCTGGGCAAACCCCCTGAGCGTGCTGAAGAAGAGTCGGCAAATGGCCGCCTCCGATTCTCCCAATAGCATAAGCCCCCCTGATAACTCCTCAAGTGCCCGTGGGGATCTCCCCCCCGTCATATATCTGACCGGTCGGCGGTTTGGCATCCCTGTGGATCTCCGCTCGCATAATTTCCCGGGTGAAAGGGGAAGTGATTCCGGCCTACGCTGGAGTAGGTTGCTGAGGGGTTCTATTCATTTATTCCCTCATTTCGTTCATCTGCCTCCTCATCACGGCCATTTCTTCCTCCTGGGCCATTAGGGGAGGCGGTGGTGGAGTTCCCAAGTTTACAAACTCTCGATTCCCTTCCGGCGGAGTTGTCCTCTGATTCTGACGTCTCTGCTCGAATCGCGTATTGTTACGCTCTCCATACTGGAACTGGTGACCAACGAGCGTATCTCCTCTGGCCCGTGACCTGGTCGGGGTGCGGTCACTAGGAGTGTGATGTCTGCCCCTGGTCGCATGAGTTCTTCCGTGCTCTGCCCGGTGGGCTCGTGAATGATTTGATGCCGTGGTTGTTTCTGCATCGGAGGTATAATTATCGAATGATGAGGTTGTGTACCTAGTTCCCCCAGTGTAGCTGGACTGTCCCCCATCCTGCTCATCCGCCATTTGTTGCATGACCTGAGCCAAATCTCGCATGGCATGGGGGTTCCTTCTTAATGCTTCGGGGATGAAAAAATCCCCATCCAAGTGTGGGTAGGATCCCCGACTGGATTGCCCTTGGGGGGTCCGGTTTTCCCCACGTCTACCCGAGGTTTCTCCGGTGTGATGAGAAGTAATTCTAACCATTTTGAAAATAGCTTTTGTTTGGTGTGAAAACGTTTTGTTTCAGAGTTTCCCACAGACGGCGCCAATGTTGAGGTTTAATCCCGTAGATCCGAAAGCCCAACACAAACCTTGGATATATCAGGAAATGGAACGATAATTCAGTGTATAAAAGAAATATAAAAGATGAGATCAAGGAATACTCAAAAGCCCACTTGTATTAAGTAATTTGGCTATTACACGGTAAACTACCCGAACGGTATGTCGGAGTAGTAACTAATACAAGAAATCAGAGAGATAATGTTATTCTAGGCTTGAGTATGAAAATGCTAACCGTTTACAATGAAACTAATCCTTCTATTTATACTAATGGGGGTATGTGGTACTTCATGTTGATTGGTTGCTTTATCTAGCCACTTGGAACCCATGCTCCCACAAACTGTCGACATACTTTAGCAATAAATGCTCCCTGTCACTTGTTGGCTACCCGCTGCCCGAACGGGCAATGGACCCTGCTGGAATCTTCGTTGATTTGGCCCAAGTACACCGGTTGATCCAAACTCCGTTCGGTACATTGATCTGGAGTCATTATTGATCTGGCCCATTAGTGATCTGGCCCAAGTATGTTAATTCATCTGAACCCCGTTCAATACATATTTTCCCTAGAGCTGGTTCATTTTCTGGATGATGGACCCATTTAACGGACTTGATATCTTGGGCCTTGGATCCGGTATTGGGCCTGCAGCCCAATAACCCAATAAGAGTCATGGAAATAGTTTTGATTGAACGAGTCTCTGTTCATCATCTCTCAAGTGGAAAAAGGATGGCTGATTTTTATTAATTAAAACAGCACCGTTTGGAATCGGCACACCATGCGTAAGGTGAGCCGATCTCACGATATAATTTGCCGTTTACCTTAATTAATAGAGTATATTTTACCTTGATTTGCAAAAAGTGTATGACATTAAATTATCATATCAAATTGAGACCCCATCAAGTTTAATTTATCAGAGTGTCGCATGGATCATAAAAATGTGATATTATGTTTATATTTTTTGACGTTGGACAAAGTGGAGCAATAGCTCAGAGCAACCCTGAAGTCAGACATAGAACTAACTAATCCCGGAAGGCCGTGTCAGATCGCTAACTCCACAATATGGTAGACTATTCTATCAGCATTGCTGGACTTGGTACTAAGAAAAAAAATATAAAAAACAAGCGTTCGAATGCTGAAAAGGAAAATGGAAAGCATAAATCTTGGTTTTACCAGCCACCAGCAGGGGAGAAGAGGTTTGATCCGCCACCTCCAAAGACAACACTCCGACTTGACCATCCATCGGAAAGGGAGAAGAAGTTTATCCAGTCACCTCTGAAGGAAGACTCGAGCTTGCATCACCTAATGATATTCCAAGTTTGTGAAAAGTACATCATTAAATTATCGGATTTGTCTATCATATATTTGAGGAAGAGAGTAATTGGAAAGTCAATGAGGATTTAAATAACCTAAAAACACGTGAATTGAATTAGGAATTTAAATGTGGGGAAAAAGGAGTAAATCTTAAATGTGTGCCACTAAAAGAGATTTTAAGACATGCTTTCCATTCAGGGGTGTTCTTCTTGATGGGACAACAAATTTAGGACAAACAACACTACAGAAATGTCTAAACCCAGGCCTTCTACAAAACTCAATGTCAATTCATCTAAAATCACCATCGTAACTAATGCCATTCTACATGCCTCTTGACTAAATCCAATGGCTACAAGTTGACCACCAACACTATCATTTATATTAACACGGGTAAGATTTTTTTGGGATTCCCTTTCAAGATGGTTCTTAAACTCTTGACATTTTTCATTATGAGTTTTCAGAGTACTAGTTCTACACTTTGCCGACCCACACTGATATTCTTTAGAGCAGTAGTTACATCTACACTTATCTAGTGTTGGACCAAAATTTGTGAAGTGCTCCCATACCTTTGATCTTGACGCTACTTTTTTTTTCTTTTGTTTTGGACCTTTAGGAGGCAAAGCACCAACATTTGAGGCTGATGGTTGCTTCCTCTTTTGTGCAATAGAAGTGTCCTCCTCCATTGGTGGTTCAACTATGAGGTCAAAATCAACTATGTTAGCATTGTCTTCATAAGAGGAGGAATCTGCCATCTACATAATACAAAATGTAAACAAAATGTAACTAACATCACAGTAAACAAAATGTAACTAAAAAATAACATATAGTTTGCATACTGATTTTGTACTTTGGACAGATTGTAAGATTATAGGCTGATGAACAACATTAATGAATCTAAAAAAAAGAACCTTTACTAATACACTTAAAGCTTGAGATTTTGAAATTTGCAAATTCATTATTGAAGAACAACATAGCAGGTTGTCGAGACAGTTTATAATTTTTAATTTTATATCAAACATGTTATTTGTTTCCAGGGTCTTTGTAAGAGAGTTGATATCCAATGGTCAGTCCTGGTCAAAGCACAAATTAACAAATCAGCTGCATACAACTCGATGATATTTAATTATTTAAAAATCAACATCACACTTACATGCTAAGAAAAGATTGATATATTATGAACCGTGAATCTTGAAAGGAGACTGTTTGCTGTAATGTTTACTCTCTGAAGTCTGAACATTCAACTTGACCCAAAAAGAACAATTGCTTCACTGATAAAAAAAGCAAGACGAGGTTACTCTACAATCTACTACATAAAAATTCATAACAACAATTCATAAACAATCCTTGCATAGAGACAAACCCGTTCTCGTCAGATTGAGGATGAATGGACAAAAACTTCCTCGGAACTATGAGGGCAGCCCACATGCACAATACTAAACCAAGAATCAACTTAATAACCACCTGCAAGTGGAAAGAATAATATTGAAATCCGTAAAAGAATTACTAAAAAGAGCAAGGGAGGTGGAGGAGTTTACGTCAAAGGGAGGACCAGAGAACTCTTCCTCGGTGATCTTGAGTTAAGCCTTATCTGCATTTCAAAATTGAAAAAGAAATCATAGAAAATGAGAATCATGTAGTTGATTCATATCTATTGGAAAGAAATAAACCCAAGTGTGAGTATAGGGTTGATTTAAGAAATTGGGGATACGCTGAATCGTGGAGTATTTCGGAGTTCGGACTATCACAAATTAGGGTGAAGGGACTAGAGAGAGAGAGCCATAGAGGTCAGGATCGACGAAAGAGTAAGATCTCCCATGGTTGCGGAAAGATGCTTGGCGTTGGCAATTATGTTTGGAGTTTGGAGTTAGGTCTGCAATTCTGCATATCTACGTTGGGCGGCTGGGCCTGAGATATCCTTTTCATTTACGTTAGAAATTGTTCGGTTAGAACGGTATATCGGTTTAAAACCGACCCAAACCGATCCATTCAGGTTGTGAATAAATGTACCAAACGGGTTGCTATGGATAACCGAAACCAAACCCTGAAATTTCGGTTCGAGTTGGGTCGGTCGGTTCACTCGAACTGTTTTGTCAACCCCTAATGAAACCTCAAGTCCTAACATTGTATTAGAGTCAAGTTCGATTGTGGTTTGATTGCTTGTATCAAAGCTATAAAAACAATAATACTCTATATAAAACCTTGGACTACTACTCCTATTAGGTTGACCTTTTAAAATGAAACGCCGAATCTTAACAGAAATGAAATTTAATCATTTTTTAATTTCTAACTTTATCTCTTTATTAATCATTTTGTTTTTTAATTTTTATGGATCATCAATTATTTTTTTTGAAAATTCAAATAGTAAAATAATAGTTTTATCATTTATTTTCATACAACTTGCACAAAACAAAAAAAAAAAGATGACACCCCATCCCTGAGGGCCCCCAACTCCGACCGGACGGCACGTTGGGAGGATGTAAATTGTACTATAATACCAATCTGACAGATAGAGAGTGGGGCTCTGTCCCCGATACTTGCAGAGGCCCTGCATTTTTAGCATACTAACCCTGGTCGCAAATTGCACAAAACTAAAATACATTTGAAGGAAAGCATGTATGCCTTCTCGAACATAAAGCTACTTCAACACCCCGAAGGAAAGCAGGTATGCCACCCGCACGAGTAGCTCAGTTGGTCGAGTGGTGGGAGATTTGGAACAATGGACCAATGTTCGAATCCCCGCAGCGACCGGGTGGAGGTCACAGAACCTGAAATAAGGTTGGGTCTCTGGTGCGCACGGGTGTATGGGTCTACTGCCATTCTGCTGATTGAGTCACCGTGACTAACCGCTCCACCATCCTCTCGGGTCGGGGTGGGAGATTCCACCTTTTTGGAACAAAGGAAAGCAGGTATGCCTAAGATAAAGCTAATTTTGGTCATTTTTCACCTTTCGGTAAAGGAACTAAGAAAATGGAAAAGTGTCTAATAAAGGGACCCGCTTTGGAATTTGGAAAGGACAACAGTCAACGGTCATCTCGGTACCGTTTCTATTTCTTTCGCGGGGAAGCAATTAGGAAATCAAGCACATAGCGAATAACTCTTCACGGCTCTCCTCAAGATGGCTACCACCACCGGCAATGCTGGAGAGAATGGAATCCAGGAGCCGCAATCGGCTCTGATCTTCCTCGGCACCGGCTGTTCTAGCCCCGTTCCAAACCCTCTCTGCTTGATCCAGCCCTCTAATCCTCCTTGCGCGGTCTGCTCCCAATCACTCACCATTCCACCTGAACAGAACCCTAATTATAGGTGATTTCTTCAATCCGTTGTAACTCTACTTGTGAATTCAAGCTCATTTCTATAATGTCATTCAGGAAAGAAGAAATTAATTATATACATTACGTCACTAAATATGGAAAACGTGGATTATTTGGTTGAGAAAGTTTCCTATGTACTTTGAGAACCTGAGCATGCAAAACTGAGTCTCCCCTATGTATGTGGACCTGAGCCAGAAGTTGTCGTGAAGGACTGGGGTATCAAACAAGTAGAACTGGCAAAAGCTAGCACAAAAAAATATGTGGAATTGCCGATGATCTGCCCAGGAGAAAACACAGAGGACGAGAAGAGTTGTCGGGTAATTGGAGAAGTCAGCGTCCATGTGGAAATCAGTATTGCTTCCGACCCAATTCAACTTGTGCTTGAAGCCAAAAAGACAGGGGGAGAGGGGCTGCCTGTGCGTGGTGTGCGCATTGGCAGAGAGGTCGATGCAAGAAGCAATAATAGCAGTGTGCGGCAATGCGTGAGACTGAGAGGAACCGATTTGAGACATGATACATGTTGCGGATCAGGAAAGGAAATGAAAAAAAAAACTAGGCTCTGATATAATGAGCAAAATAATCCCTCCGTCCAAATTTGATTTGCAAAATTTCCTTTTTTGGTTGTCCCAAAATTATTTTCCACTTTCTATTTTAGGTATGTAAATAAGAATAAAGTGACAAATTTGCTCTTACTTTTACTTTTTCCCCATTAACTTAAAGGCATCTACTTTTAGAAAGATGGACAAAAGTGTAAAAAGCAAGATCATATATTGTCATTTCTAAATCCTTGTGCCGGTCAAAGTTTGCAATTCCATTCGGGACGGAGGGAGTAATAACTAAGCTGTCCCAGACTAATAGTGCAGATAATATATACAAAAAGAGTTTTCTGTTTCAAAAATACCCTTTGGGCATACACTATTGGATAATGGATTTTAAGGGGTGTTTGGAATTGATTCTGCTTCTG
The DNA here is from genome assembly GCA_945859875.1 of Cuscuta europaea. Classification (NCBI taxonomy): domain Eukaryota; kingdom Viridiplantae; phylum Streptophyta; class Magnoliopsida; order Solanales; family Convolvulaceae; genus Cuscuta; species Cuscuta europaea. The sequence goes on from CAMAPE010000057.1 coordinate 8,076,430, forward strand.
CTTTTTTTTTAAAGCAGAAGCAGAATCAGAATCAGTTTTCAGAAGCTGGTACCCTCCAGCTTCTAAAAAAACTGATTCAAGGAGTAAATTAGAGCACCAGAATCACTTCTGCATTTTCACCCAAACACTCCAACTTCTGCTTCTGCTCCCTGAAGAAGCAGAAACAGTTTTAAGAATCAGATCCAAACACCCCCTTAATATACTCAGTATTAGTAGCTTACAGTGCAAGCAGTTGGTATACCTTAACAGTTTCACCTTCAAATGTTTTCACTTAGAGTATCAAAGTTTCAGCCTCTCTTTTGTGTTTAGTTATTGAAGCTTCAGGAAGTTGATTAATCCTTCAGCTTCTTGTACATTTACCATATCCTTAGAGAATGCAGTCTCTTAGAACTCCTGTGAGTTTTGAGAGGGGTGGAGGCCCAAGACCGACCGTCCCACGTTTCCGTCTAGGACGGGGGAGAACACTACTCCACCACCTCCACTGCCCCAACCGTTAGTCATGAAGCTAGGCAACGACGAGGGGGTGGAGGCATAGGACCGACCGTCCAACGTTTCCGCACTTCGACCCGTTCCACCGTTCCAGTGAGTGTATCTTAGAGAGATGGTCTATTAGCGAAAAGAAAATCTTAATTAGTCTAGTTTTGAAAAAAAATCAGGGTGACAAAAGTGATATAACTTTCACCGCCGAGCTTATTTCTGAAAAATTCCCTTAATACTACTACGGAGTATTGCATTTTTTTGGGTCTTTAAATTTTTGGGGCCCCGCTTCAACATATTCCTGATTGAGGGACATTTTTATCTTTTCATACGGGATTGAGGTGCATTTACAAAGATTTTCCTAAGACGAATAGTGTTTGTGATTTAGGCTTGAACTATGATAAGTGATGAGCAGATTGCGCTTGTCAATTAATAGAACCATTATTCTCATATTTTGTTGAACCTAAAAAGAATACAAGCCATTTTAATTTTCCCTCCATCCCACAGCTTCGGTCTTCTTTAGGTGAAATAAGAGAAGGTAGTTAATGTAGTACAAAATACGAAGTATTAAGTTTGCATCAATGCCATGTTCAATTTACAAATCGGTCTATCTAGAAATTATTCGTAGTCCACCGAAGGTGTGGGAGCCTTTGAGGCACTATGATGATGATGATGATGATGATGATGATGATGATGATGATGATGATGATGATGATGATGATGATGATGATGATGATGATGATGATGATGAGGAGGAGGAGGAGGAGGAGAAAGTATTAAGGCTAACCGCAACCCAACCAGTCAATAAATCTAATTCAGTATTTCTCTGCAACTCAGCACCGTCAATATATCCACTCAGCACATTTTTTTAACAAAATGCATAAATCCTAGGTTATTTTATTACACATCATTTATATGTTAATTTTATTTTGACCAATAATTATTGTTTAAAAACGCAAACATTCTGATGTAAAAAAATAAAAAATGTGAATTCTTTTTTTTGTAAGTATTAAAAATAATTTTTTGGAATTATTCCCAAGCTGCAGCCAAGTTGAAAGCTTTTTATTCTCCACTAGCCCCACAATAGCAATTTTAGGGTTTTTGACATAAAACTGTAAGTTTTGTGTAATGCATTCCAAAAAGTGTAAAATAGTGTTGTCAGATCTATCTGACAAGTTTGAGCTATGTGTAGGTAGCTTAAGCCATTTTATGAATTTTTTTATTCGTAGTATGTTATAGTGCCAATAAAATTAGTCATTGAAATATATTCCGTATTACTAATAGTTACTCCGTCACCTCGTCATTTTAGGAAATTTCATTTATAAAATCTCATACGTAATATTTTCTTAAATAAATGCAACGGTCAACATTTCACACTTGCCGAGACACAACTTTGACCATTAATATAAATGATTTTGTATTAGTAAAAAATTAAAAAAATTAGATTATGAAAATTTACGATGAGACAAGTTTAACAATATTTTTTTCATAAAATACTCCGTAATATTATTACATTAATAAATAAAACGTAGTCAAAGTAGAACATGTGAATAGTGTAAAAGTCAAAGTGTTGCATTTATTTAAGAACGGGGGTAGTACTTCGTATCAAATTTGATAAATTTTATGTGGCTCTAAATTATTTTTTATCAATTCAACAATTTTCAACTTTTGGAGTTTTTGGGCTTACCGATCTTGTCTTTTTAAGTCTGGTCTGGTTAGAACGACTCTGATCTGGTCAGAAGTTTTTAAGTCTGGTATAATTTAAATTGATCTAGTCCGACTTATGTGTATTATATAATTGTTCGAGTCAGATCCGGTATGTTTAAATTTATTTTAGTGTGAGATTAAAATAAGTATAAATAAAAATTATCTAAAATCTAATCAATTCAAAATACTCCCTTCTTTCCAAAATGATTTGGGTCAACATTTTTTAGTTAGCTAATGTTAAAGTTAAATCCTCTATACTGATAATTGCTTCAATTTTTAATAATTAAAATTTAGATATTTGGAAAGTACATTAAAATATCTTCAAATAAAGTTGCAAACTCCAAATTGGATTATAATTTAAAATTCACATCATAATTAACTAAATAAAATGAAGTTGTTTGATCACGAAAAATCAATTTTGCAAATCGATTTGGGATGGAGATAGTAATAAGTAGTACTCACCATTTTGTAAAAGAAGCATAACGCATAACAAATAATAACATTTTTATTTTATCATTAAAAAATAATTACATATTTCATTTTTATGGACATTTGGGTTGTTTTTACTTGGACTACTATTAATAATAATAATAATAATAATAATAATAATAATAATAATAATAATATTTTGTCTTTTGTCCTGTTTTTATTTGGACTAGTCCAGTGTAGTCTGATATGGTCTGGTCTACTTTGAGTTGTTCTGTATTTGTATGATCGGGTCTGATCCGCTTCGATGAAATCTGTCCAAGTAAAACGATAACAATTTTCGATAATTTGGAAAGAATATTATTATTTTTAATTATAAATAAATAAAATATAATTATTTATGGATTATAATATATATAAAACATAAAATCTTTATGAAAAAAAAAATTCAAACCAGAGCAGAACATCAAATTACAGTCCAAGTAAAAACATCATTGGCGTACTTTTCAGTTGTGTTTTTAGGAGATGAGAAAAACATTATTTAGAGCCCTTTTGGTAACACCCAAATCAGCTGTATTGGCTGATTCTGGTGAAATTTATGAAGTCTTGAGTAAAGTAGCTGGATTGGTTGATTTTATTGATTTATGAACAAATTATATGTAAAATATATTTTATTAATAAAAGAGAAAAAATATGACTATGAAATAACAATTAAAATGATCATTTATAATAATTTAAGTCAATGGACGAAATCAAAATTTACGTGTTTGATTAAAAAATTGACTGACAAACCTGATAAGCCAAAAAATATGGTACTCAAACGAGATCATAATTTGGTATTTTTCATTTTGAATACTCCGTATATCTTAATTTGGTATGGGAAATGCAATACGGACAATAAGAGCAAAGGTCAAATTATTTTTTGAATTTAAAAAAAATAGGAGTCCCACCGTCAAGAAGCTATGGAATACTGTTTTACGTGCTTTGGAAACACCTGCAAAAAAATACCTTGTTTGATCATTCTCTCTCGCAATTTAAAGCTACGCACAAATTAAATATGGACCATACCTTTCCTCCTGCACCTTTCAGCCAACCTGCGCATGTCAGTCCAACAGGAGAGTCAATGCACCGGCCAAATATCCCTACCCTCAGTTTCCTGTATTACATTTAAGACCTCTTTGTACAAAAATATGTGTGGATTGCAGTAGTTTTTGGGGCGAAAACCTCACATTTCGGGTTTTCACCTCCTCCATTGCAATCAGTCTAGTGCTTAATTATGTGAATCCTTTGACAGTAGGAATCAAAATGAAACTAGCTGAGCAGCTGACAACTCTTTTATTTCCAGATTATTTTGACTCACGAGCATGGTGATGCAGTTCTTGGTTTGGATGATATACGTGCTGTTCAACCATTTAGTCCAAGAAATGACATTCATCCTACACCAGTTTATCTCAATCAACACGCGATGGATAGGTATACTCTTAAGGCATCTCGAACAGTTTACACCATTTTTATCACTAAAATGATGTAAGCATCACATCATACAATACTTTATCTCCAACAGTTTACACCATTTTTATCACAAAAAAGAAATATTCTTTTTTATTCCTTTTACTAACTTTTTACCATTATTAAATTTAATTTTCTAATTATCATATATTTATACATTAGCCCATCATTTAATATTTATTTTGGCATTTCACTCATTATTTAACAAATACGAAATACTACGTACAAACTAAAATACTACTATAATCAATATTTTACGCATATTTCACTCAGTAATCAGTATTTTTTTTATCAACTTTATAATTTAAATAAAAAAAAATTAAATTTGTTATTGTAACCAGTTTTATTAAATTTAACAATTAAATTATGAAAGAGAAATATGTTGGTCCGATCCTTTATATAGTACACAACCGTGGGTTCTAAATAGAAGGAACATCCGAACATGCTAAACAAAATGGGCCATACTATAATAGTTCAACACTTCGGGTCATTTTTGCAATAACAAAAAATCAAAAAAGGAAGATAGCGCAAGCTTTTCCTTGCGCCATATATGGCCTAAACAAAATATCTCTTCCTCATTTTAGTGAAATGGTGATGCATTTGGTGTAGCTGTTGGAACAAAAAAATGGCAAATCCTCCGTTTTGTTGAAACATTTGGTGATTGTTGGAGATGATACATTAAGTTTGACATTTTTGCGATATAAGGTATCTTTGGGTTTGGTTGACTTGAACCAACCATCCCATTCTTTCCCCTAGACGCCTCTACGGCTCCACTGCACCTGGACCATACTGACATCCTAGGTGCCAACTATGCGGGCATAGGCTGATAGGCAGTATAAGTGTATATATAACCTAAAAAAGCGGTTACCCTTGCTATTTTTTGTAACCCCTCCTGTTCCTATTTTATCTTCCAAATAGATTTGATACACAATTTAAGATAGTGAGTATTGTGTGGTGGAGAGTTGTGCAGAGGAGAGAGAAATGTGTAAGAAATGTTGTGAATCACAAATTCTTTACTAAAAAGGGAAAGTGGAAGTTTTAATTGGAACGGACGAAAAAGTAAAATTGGAAGTTTTAATAGGAACGGAGGGAGTAACAAATATCAATTTGAATAGTAACTACCATATTTAATTATTGAAGAGAATAATTGTTATGGTATCAAGAAAAAAAACACTAGGCTCTCTTTTGTTAAACTTATTTGAGACGCAGACCACGGACCATATGAATTTTTCATCTAATGTTTAGTCTGTTCTCATATGAATTAATATGGTCTGTTTTTCATGAAGTTTCAGTCTTGTATTGTCGCTTTTTTATCTGGATTGATTTGGTTTAATCTAGTCTAATATGCTTTTGTTTGATAATGTGTGTATACAAGTCGAATATGGGGGTTTAGTGGATCTGATTTATCCTTAAGCCGGACCCATATGATATGTTCTAATTCGGTTGGGTAGAATATTGTTTGATGTAATCCTTTCTTTTTTGACAGATTATGGCTTGATACGTTATTATATAAATTCTATTATTCTGAAAATATATTTACTAATAATTATACATTTATTAAATTACAAAAAAAAACATTTTTTGAAAATTAAATTTTACAACATAGTTTCGATAGCCTAAGAATTATAAAGCTATCATTAATATTTATACGGAGTATATTCTTTTAATTTGTGATCCTTTAAATAGAAATGTGTAAGAGGTTTGATAATTTAGTTTTTTAATAACTATGACATGCAAATATATCATACTATTTTTAAAATATTTTTATAGTTTTTTTACATGATATCTAAAGTTATTACAATCTGTTTAGATCAAAATAGAGCGGTCCAAACCGGAATAGATAAATCCAAATCAATTTGAGTTCAACGAAACGGAGCCTAAAACACTAACAACTTTTCTGTTAAATTTCCAATGGTGATTGGAATTCCTAGACGCTAGAGCCGTCGGCGCTATCTATGCACTATAGTGGAGGACGGGAGGTGATGATAAACTGATGCTCGATCTCTTTACGTTGCCTCTCACAATTGATGCTTGAACTCCTGAAGACTAGCCTCAATTACTGAGATAATGAGACAAATTATCTGGCTAAGATAGGGTAAAGTACCACCATCTATGAATTAAACTGTCATTATAAAGATGAAAATATAGTTTCAGTATTATTTACTCCTATTTATGGAAACACATTTTATTCTTATTTAGGAAAATCAACTTGTTTTTACTTCTACTTGTACAGAGTCTTGTGAGTTGTAACATTTCACATTTGGCTCTTGCTTTTCAGTAGATATTTATCGTTGAATAAAACTTTACGTCATCATTAGGATTTAGGACCTTAGTTTGTACAATGTTGGGTTTGCTCACATAAAATGCTAAGATAAAAATTAGTCCGCGCCACAAACACTTTCAAAAAACGTAGCAGCAGTTATGCCAGATGCATTCTTGCCACAACTTTATTACGAAGGCACACTGGATGCATGAGGTTGAATGTTGGTATATCCTTTTACAGATATCTCAAGAGATAGTGGTCAACAATTGGATCTACTTATTTTGGATAATCTTTACAAGGTAAGTTTGTAGCCATATTTTGACTTCAAAATAACCTTTTGCATTTGTCCTTGTTTTATAACCTTTTCTTTGCACTGTTCATATTTCTCTGTCAATTTAATTACTGGGTTACTTCTTCAATATCTGCAGAAGGGTTACCACAATGTTCACATGTGCTTTCCTCAGGTTCACATATTTCCTACATCCCTTTGCGCTGTATTTTTTATGCTGTAGAACACTATAAATGCTGACATTGTAATTGGTGCAACATTTTCACTTTCAGACCCTGGAGGCTATTAAAAGACTCTGTCCTAAGAGGGCTTTGTTAATTGGGATGACAGGCGATTTTGATCACCACGAGGACAACGTGTTCCTAATGGAATGGTCTAAAAGGTAAAATTACTTCAAAATTTCTGATTTTCTTCTCATAGGGTTCGAATCTATTTTTCTCTCACTCTTTTACTCAGGTACACACACCTAGGAAATGCTAGGGATGAAATCAATAGATTAGTAAAAGGGAAATTTGGTTGGGAAAAATGTGAAGTTGAAACTTTGTCAGTTTATCGTGTGATTTATTTTCAGGGAAGGAATACCAGTTCAGTTGGCATATGATGGGTTGAGGCTTCCAATAGAACTATAGAAGGAGTATAAGAAAGCCCATTCTCTTTTACTTCTTTCTCCTCTTGATAAGGCTATCAAGCATGAGGTGGTAGCTGCCAAGCATCCTCTTGATAAGGCTATCAAGCATGAGGTGGTAGCTGCCAAGAAAAATGCTATCTATTTTAAAAGAGCTGAAGAGGATTTCTTTAGACAAAAGGCTAAATCTAATCACTTATTCTTAAGTGACCGGGGTACCAAATACTTTCATTCCATTGTTAAAAAGAATGTGGCTAAAAACGCCATTACATCTATTAAATTAGATAATGGGGAGCCCACCACTTCTTTAAACCAGGTTGCTTCTGAGTTTGTTAGATTCTATACCAATCTCTTTGGTACTTCTTATCCTAATGTTGACATTGACCCGAACATTATTCTCTCTGGTACTTGTCTTGATCTTTCAGAAACTTCTGAGCTTATTGCCCCTATTTCTGACACTGAAATTAAGGATGCCATATTTGATATTGGTGATAATAAATCTCCTGGTCCTGATGGCTATACTTCTGCTTTCTTTAAGCATAACTGGAATATTGTTGGTCATGATGTCAGGTTAGCTCTGAGGGGTTTCTTTAACTCTGGTAAACTCCTTAAACAGCTTAATCATACTGTGATTGCTCTCATTGCTAAGACCTCTCATGATCCTACGACGGCTGATTTCAGACCCATTGCATGTACTAATGTCATTTACAAGACCATTATTAAGATCATTGTTGCCCGTATGATCCCTTGCCTTCCTAAGCTTATTGATCCCTCCCAAGGGGCTTTTGTTGATGGGAGACTTATGCTTGATAATGTCTTTTTAGCCCAAGAGCTCCTTAAGGGCTATTCTAGGAAGCATATGTCTCCTAGATCTTTGATCAAGGTGGATCTTAGAAAAGCGTATGATACCATTTTCTGGAGTTTCTTGGAAAAGATTCTTATGGCTATTGGTTTCCCGGAAAGATTTGTGAAGTGGATTATGGAATGTGTGTCTACTTCTTCCTTCTCTATTTCCATTAATGGGATCCTCCATGGGAATTTCAAAGGAAAGAGGGGGTTGCGTCAAGGGGACCCCATGTCCCCTCTCCTTTTTGTTATTTGCCTTGAGTATTTGTCAAGGCTCCTCCATAACAGAACTAATACTACGGCTTTTAAGTTCCACCCTAAGTGTGGCAAACTTAAAATCACTCATGTGGCTTATGCTGACGATCTTATGCTCTTTTCTAAAGGGGATTTCCCCTTTATTAAAGTTCTTATTGATGCCCTGGATGAGTTTGGTAATGTTTCTGGGCTTAAACTCAACTTTGATAAGTCTAGTATCTTCCTTGGTGAGTTGACTGATTATGAGCTTAACTATATCCTCCATATGATTGATTTTAAAGAGGGGTCTTTTCCGGTGAGATACTTGGGCATACCTCTCGCCCATCTTAAGATTTCTGTTGCCCAATATGCTCCCTTGTTGGATTCCATTACCAATTATATTACGGCTTGGAACACAAGAACTCTCTCATATGCCGGGAGAGTTGAGCTTATCAAATCTGTTATTCAAGGTGTCCATTCCTTTTGGTTACAAGCTCTCCCTATTCCTAAGGCGGTACTTGATAGAATCACTTATATCTGCCGTATCTTTCTTTGGGGATGCAAGTGCGCTAGAGTTGCGTGGGCTGATGTTTGCCTCCCTTTGGAGGAAGGAGGTCTTGGTATACATGATACTCATATTTGGAACTCTGCCCTCCTTGCTAAACCCCTTTGGGATATCCATACCAAAAAGGATAACCTTTGGGTCAGATGGATTCATGGGGTCTATCTTAATGGTAGAGGTGTTTGGGAGTTTACACCTCATAAAAGAGACTCCCAATTGATAAAGAAAATTGTTTTGATTAGAGATCAAATTGTTTCCCATTTTGATAACACTCAAGCTGCTATTGATTATCTTGATACTATCCATACTAATGGCAAACTCTCTTCGGCCAAAGTGTATAATCTGCTCAAAATTAAGGGGGAGACTCATATCTGTATGTCCTTCATTTGGAAGAATTATATCCCCCCTAAATTCTCTTTTACGGCTTGGTTAGCCTTCCGGAATAGATTGGCCACTTTTGATAATTTGCATAGGCTTGATGTTGTTAACATCTGCCCTTTTTGTAAGGGTGGTCCGGAAACGGTACCACGCCTATTTTTTGCTTGTCCTTTTGCAGGTAATATAATGTTTGGCATAAAGTAAAGAATTGGCTGGAGCTCCCTAGGGAAATGAGGACTTTGCACAGCTCGTTGAAGTGGATCAAGAAGGAGAGGCAAGGATCGGGAATCAAAGCTAAGACGGCTAGGATTGCTTTTTGCTACTCTATCTACTGGATTTGGAGGACCCGTAATGCTACCTGTTTTGATGGCCTGACTCCAAGAGAAGAAGATGTGTTTGCTAGAATTCAATATATTATCTACAAGATTTTGTATAGCCTCTATCCTTATGAGCTTGTAAAGTTATAAGCTCTTTTTCTTTTTTGACTATCACCTCGACTTGGGGGTGTAGTCTTGGCTGTTTGTTAGGGATGTGCCTTGGTCTGTTTGTTTTGCGCTTCTCCTTCTCCTTGTGGGGTTGGTTTTTCGCGTTTGGCAGGTTGTTTTGCTGCTCTTTTTGGGTTATCCTTGCTTGGATAACCTACATTTTTGTTTCCTTTGTGCTTGTGCATTCTTGAACTTCTTATTTCTTGGGTGCTTCTTTTAATATACTTACAGTTCACCCAAAAAAAATAGAGAGCCACTCTCTATCAAAGTGAGCCTCTATTCCGTAAACATCTCATTTTCATACTAGCATTTCCATCTGCTTATACCTAAAATATATGGCAAATCTATTCTAGCATTGAAGCTTTAGGTGACTTTGACTAATGTATGTTAAACGTGCTTTCAAACAATACTATTTGCTCTTATATCACATTGGTTAGGCTTCATTTTTTAACAAGTAACGTTGTGGTTGCTCGTTTAGTTAAATATCAATTGTATCTCTTGTGTTTTTAGTGAGGTGTAGTCCGTCATGTTTCAAGATTTTTTTGTGCCCCAAGAGTTCAGTTCTAAAATTCAACTTTCATTTTTCTTAAAATTATGGGAAAATTCTCGAAATTGGAGTAAAATGTTAGAATTCCAAAAGAGGACTCCATGTTTCTGTTCCCTCAATATGAGTAATTACTGCCAAGCTTGAAAAATAATGTCATGTTTAAAGTTTGCTACTGTCAAAACATGACAGTAATTACTCATTTACGCAATAAAAACATGATAGTCCTATTTTGGAATATACAAACATTTTAAGCCCTATTTAGGGTAATTTACCTAAAATTATCTAAAGAGTAGTTCTACAAATCAACTTTTCATACAAAGATTTTAAGCTTGACCTTGATTGAGTCGACTAAAAATAATAGTTTTTACCTTACTCAAAATAGTGAAAGAGTAGACTCGATTTCACGCAACTACGCAAGTCCAGATCGACAAGAGGCAGACCAATGTCAAGATAACCCCAAGTTCTTTCTATGGGACAGGAGTATAACACATAAATGGTATACGAAGGAGAAATAGTTATTATACCACACACATGTTTGGGTTTGTATATTAAGACCAACATTATTTTCAGTTGATTTCTTTCAAGTTAAGCTCCAACAAAATCTCATGCTAGCTTGAAGCTACTAATCAGCTAATCTCATTAATAAGATCATATTTTCTTTTATCCCGTGACTAATGGGGGCAGCCGGCAGGAATATGTTGTATGTAGGTTAGCACAGTTAGCAAACCAAGTTGCTTTAACAAATGCTATCATGGCTGTGGAGTTCTTTGTTTTAACAACAACAACAACATCCAAACCTTAATCCCAAAAGAATATGGGGTCGGCTAACATGAATCGAATTATGATATCGATGCCAAAAAGAGAAGACGGACAAGAAAAGGAAAAAAAAGGTAAGATAAAATGAATAAAATAAAGATAAATAAATATAAGATAACAATAACATAAGAATATAACAAAGATAAAAGATAAAAAATAAAAGAGCATAAAAAGCTAGAAGATAAAAATAACATAAGAATATAAAAAGATAAGGAAGATAAACGATAAAAGAAATAAGAGAGGAAAGGTAGACAAGACATCAATCGTCCATACGGATGTGCGTGCTCCACTTTGTTCTCTCCAAAGCCATACTCTCATCCAACCCAAGAAGACGCATATCAATTCTGATTCCTCTAATCCAAGTCTGTTTGGGTCTTACCCTCCCTCTCTTCTCTGACTCTTCTCCCCACACCTCAAGTCTCTAACAGGTCCATCACTCGGTCTTCTACGCACATGTCCAAACCACCGCAAACGAGACTCCTGCATCTTATCTTCTATAGGTGCTACTCCCACCTTTTGTCTGATTACCTCATTCCTCAAGCGGTCTTTTCTAGTATGTCCACACATCCAATGCAACATACGCATCTCTGCCACACTCATCTTTTGAATGTGCTATTGCTTCACCGCCCAACACTATACGCCATACATTAATGTCGGCCTAATTGATGTATGATAAAATTTACCTTTCAGACTAGTCGGCATACCTCGATCGCATAGAAATCCTGAAGCACTCTTCCATTTCATCCACCCAGCTCTGATTCTATGGCATACATCTCCATCTAATTCATCATCCTTCTGAATTATGGATCCCAAGTAACGGAACATATCACACACTGGTATCTCCTTACCATCAAGAGTAATCTCACTGTTGCTACTACTTCTACCTCCACCGAACTTGCACTCCATATACTCAGTCTTGCTTTGGCTCAGTCTGAAACCCTTGCTCTCTAATGTTTGTCACCACACTTCCAACTTTGCTTTAACATCGGATTGTGTCTCATCAACTTCCAAGAAAGAAGGTGGAAATTCCCTACAAGTATAACACATAAATGGTATACGAAGGAGAAATAGTTACTATACCACACACATGTTTGGGTTTGTATACTAAGACCAACATTATTTTCAGTTGATTTCTTTCAAGTTAAGCTCCAACAAAATCCCATGCTAGCTTGAAGCTACTAATCAGCTAATCTCATTAATAAGATCATATTTGCTTTTATCCCGTGAGACCGTGACTAATGGGGGCAGCCGACAGGAATATGTTGTATGTAGGTTAGCACAGTTAGCAAACCAAGTTGCTTTAACAAATGCTATCATGGCTGCGGAGTTCTTTGTTTTGTTTAGAAAATTTATTTTGTGACAGTGATTCAATTGTTCCGTAATAGTATTATTCAGTTCTTTCAAACTAATATCTGAAAAGAAATATTAAAATATTGCATCTATCAACATTTTCTGGAGTGTCATGATTTTAATCTAATACTACTAATTTACAATCTCACAGTTTTGCCAAACGGACCTATAGTCTGCGGGTTAGTTCTTGAGTTAAATGTCAATTACTTGTACAAAGTTATTGGAAGCAAAGTTGCACAAGAATAACATGAACCGACATAAGTCATAACCTCCCCAATCCGATCCTATTCGACCATTTTTAATCGGGAATTTGATTAATAAATATATTCATGGGTTAAATATGTACAAACCCGCACATAATAGGTAGAGTTTTGGAATTAAAATCTCAAATCCGGTTCGGGCGGTCCGGCCTGTCTGGATCGGATTATTCATTCATGAACCATCTTTTGTAAGAAAAGTATGTTATCTCAATACTAATAAAAAGAAAATTACGTATTGTCTAGTGATTCTCAAGGTTTCACAACGTCAATTTGGTTAATTTCTAGTCCGTACTCCGTACTAGACAATTACCATGTATACAAAAAATAGAGTCTTATTTGATAACCCTTTTTTCAACTCAACATTATAATGAACAATTATTAATTAAGCATTGAAATTTTTATCCCACGCGTTGAATTATATAATAATCAAAATAAGGTCAAAGTTATTGAGTTGGCCGCATTTCTTGAAAACAAGAACTTTAAGGGTCTGTTTACTAATAGAGATATTTTCCAGTTTTTCAGGAAACTGGAAAACTGGAAAAAGGAAAACAGAAAACGTGTTTACCAAAAAAATTGTTGGAAAACTGGAGAAAGAAAAACAGAAAATTGTGTTTACCAAATCGTTATTCAAAACCACAAAAATGAGATATATCTATGTTTTCCTTAATGAATTGGAGAAGTGACTTTTACTAGTTTTCTAAATTTGGAAAACGTGTGTGCCGATGTGCCGCTGCAATGAATTTGCATATTTACACCTAGTGTTGGATTAGGTCCCGCTCCAGTGTCAGTTCTAGTTCGATCCGATCAATGACCCGACCGTCCCTATTTGGCCTGCTCAATGACCCGGCGGTCCAGTTTGGTCATTGCCCCGACGATCCATGTTCGGTCCTGTCGACGACCGAGCAATGACGGTCCAGTCTGGTCAACGACCAGACGATCCCGGTTCTGTCGACGACCCAGCTGTCCTGGTCCGGTTCGGTCCATGACCCGGCAGCCCCTGTCCGGTCTGGTCAATGACCCCACGGTCTCTGTTCGATCTGATCCATGACAACGCGGTACTTGTTCAGTCCGATCGACGATCGGGCAGTCCAGGTCCGATCCAGTCTAGTCAACGACTGGGTGGTCCCCGTCCGGTCCGGTCAATGACCCGGTGGTCCCCATCTTGTCCGGTCAACCACTCGGTGGTCCCCGTCCTGTTCGATCAATGACCCATCGGTCCCTATTTTATCTGGAAAATGATTTGACGGTCTGTGTTTGCTCCAATCGACAACCGAGTAGTCTCAGACCAGTCCCGTAAACGACCCGACGGTCCCTGTCTGGGCCGGTCAATGACCCGATAGTTCAGTCTCGGTTTTTCGAAATCATTTTTCAAAGTGAAGAGTTTTAAAAGAACCATTGAGTTGTCAACCAATAGGGAAATGAGAAAAGAATTCATCAAATTAACTGTTGAGATTGGTCGGTTTCGGTCCCGACTTTCCTATACGTGGGACACAGTACCCTACTTGGGTTGTACTAGGTTCGGTTCCGGACTGGGATCGTACTTTCGATCTTTTGGTCGGTCACATAACCGGATGAAAAAATTGTATGAACGTGTTTTCATATTTTAAAATGGAAAACTAAAAAATGAAAACAAAAAATTGGACATCGAAACACTGGAAAATGAAAACAGAAAATTGGAGAATGGAAAACAGAAATAGAAAACTTGAAAATATCTCTGTTAGTAAACATGTTCTAACTTTCTCCCCATATTTTTATTAGTAAATTGTATTGAATATAAAATTTCATTCAGCATATTCGAGCAATTACATTGTTACCAAATGGACTTAAAATATTACAGAAAGATCTCTAATAGTGTGTCCCTTTTTAAGTTTTCGTGCAGATCTACAATAACCCATGAAGTTAAGCTCGCCCATTATTATCTTCTTTTCTCATGAAAAACCATGAAGTTTGGGGGGGCTTGCCCATTGTTGAACGAACAAGGCTTCTCACACTATGAGAGTACATATGTCTTAAGTCTTAACAGCTACTACTTCTATCAAAAAATAAATAGCTACTACTTACTACTATACAAAGTTTTATCTACTTCTTGAATTCAACTGTCATAAAGTATTGTTTTCTCTACAATTCATTATACATTTATACCCGGATAGATCCCTGTTTTTCTCATGTGTTGATATATAATAAATTGAAATATACCTTTTTGCTACATGCTCGTTCTCTCCCTTTATGTGAATCCTGTTGATACCATAAAATGCTCATCCTTACTACTTTTTATAGCTTTCTAAGATATAATCCCAGCTTTTTATGGAGGATTGGGGGCCTCTATTAAATATGACTAGAAGTCTAGAACTGCTTCTATGGAGTTTCGAAATCACAACCTTTCATATGGAAGAGTGAATCGACAATCAGTGAGCTGAAAAAGAAAGGTGTTTACTTAAAATCAAATATCTCTTAAATCCCGTGAATGAGATGCAACGCCAAACAAAGGCAGATCTAGGGGGAACCTAGAGACCCTGACCCACCCCAAATTTAAAAATCGCTTTAATTTTTAAGGTAAAAAATTATGTGCTAAAGTTTTTTCAAAAATGTTTTTTGTACTGGCCCAGTGCGGCCTAGTGCTTAGGTGCCACCCTTTATTCCAAATGTTCCTTTAAACTAAATATTTTGATTCTTAAAAGAATTGGAATCAAGTGAGGGTGCTACGGCTACATGACTAGACAAGGATGACTAGTTTCAACCGTATTTACTTGGTCCAAAAGGTGGAATCTCCCACCCCAGGAGCCTCCATCCCGACCTGACAGGATGGTGGTGAGGTTAATCACGGTGACTCAGTCAGCAAAGCGGCGGTAGGCCTTATACACGTGCGCACCAGAGGTCCAACCTTATTTCAGGTTCTGTAACCTCCACACGGCCGTTGCGGGTTTCGAAGCTTGGTCACTTGGTCCAATTTTCAATCGTATTTACAATTTTGCTTATTTATGCACTTTTATAATCTTTGTTAGTTCGTTTTAAATCGTTTAGAGAAATTCTACTTTTTTCATACCAGGTTAGAAGCATAGAGATCAAAATGATCAAATTAAGTTTCCATTTGTTTCTTATTGGTTAGCGACTTTTGCGGCTCATTTGTGGGGGCGAAGTCTAAGTCTAGTCATTCAACTTTTAATTTGGATTGAAATTATCTTGAATATATTGTAATGATGTTTGATTTATTAATTTTAACCAGTTTTCCATTCATAAAATGGATTGGAAATCACCCTGAGCCGGTGCGCGGTTATATGGCAATTTTTAGGTGCAAGTTGTACTCGCCTTGGGAAATTATCACACACCACCCTTAGGTTTCACGTATTATCACCTAGACCCATGTACTATTAAAAATATACTTTTACCCCCTCCTTATCCTTTAATAACAGTTTAAATAACTCATAATCATGTTTAACAAAATTACAGATTTAATCATGTAAATTTACTCACTTGCATATCTGATATGGTAACGAATAAATTATGATTATACATATTATATATATATATATATATATATATATATATATATATATATATATATTTCACTCTTGGGTATTTCTTTATTCGTTCGACATGAACTAAAAATGAGTTCATAATGATACAATTTTTAACAATATTCTAATACTTATGTTCATAATACTGCCACACAAAGCATATCAACTGCATTCAGCATTGCTATCATTTTCCATTTCCTGGTGAGTCATGAGTGGTGGGTGAACAAAGTTCAAAACTCAATTTGTCAACTTTTCTTTACCCTAAAAAAATTTGTCACTTTTTCATTAAAGTAACTAATTTGTAGTTCTTTTCATTCTTTTCTCCTCCGCACAAACGTCAATCACACATTTTTTTACTTTTCTTATTTCTCACCTAATTATCAAATGTGTGCAAAATTCATTGGAACGGAGGTAATAATACTTTTAACTAGAAGATATTGATGCTTTTTATAAGAAAAAAATCAAATATGGCTATATATATTACGTACTGCGTAAGTCATTAAGTAGTCTAAGTGGGTGTTTGGAAGAGTAAAAATGGGCTGATCAGACTGAAAATTCATAAAAATAACCAAACACCACTTCATTTGGCTGCTTTGGCTGCTTTCTATTATCAGCCAAAAAAGTAGCTTGGGGTCACTTTTTGAGCTGATTTTTTATTTTTAGTACCGTTAAATGTTAAGAGACGGAGGTATCCTTATCTACTTGGCGAAATGTCTTCCTCGGCTCCAAGTCTCCAACTAATTTTTGCAATTTCTTCATCTATTCTTCATTTTTGCAATTTCTTCTCCCTATCCTCCAACTAATTTTGTAAGCTAGCAGAGCATATCTCTTTCGTCGTTTGTGAAATTCAAGCTATACATTTGATTAGCTAAACCTTTCTTGTATTAGGATCTGGTTTGTACCTTTGATTTTGAACATAAAATGGGTAAGGAAAAGAATTTTTGGTTGTGGCTTTCTGGGTATGAAAAGATTTTTTTGTGCTTTATTTCCCACCAGAGTGATTTTGCGTTTATGATTTTTATTCTCGCTCTTCCTTTGATATGTGTTGTTGTTGGTAATCTAGAGTATTGTAGTACCAAAAAAAGAATACCCTTTATAGTAATTACACATTCAATCAGCCAATTCAGCCAATATTTTACCAAACACTTTTACTTCAGAATTTCAGTCTTTTCAGTCTTTTCAGCCATTGCAACCATTACCAAACAGGGCCGAATTAAATTGCTTCCATGCAGCAAAGAGAAAAGAAACGTGAATGTTTTTCTAAATGGAAATTGCCTAAAATAGGAGCAAATGACATTTGGAATTCCAAAAATAGGACTAGTATATTTTTCTTCCCGAAATAGGAGTTATTACTGTCATGTATGAAAAATACTGCCATGATTGAAAAATACTGTCATTAATTGTAATGAATACTGTCACGTTAAATGCACTGTACTACAACTATTTGACAGTCACGTCTACAAGATAACAGTAAATAGTGTCATGTTAGTCTCATTTCGGGAATAAAAATAAAGTAGTCCTATTTTGAAATTTCAAACTTGATTTACTCTTATTTTGGAAAATCTCTCTTTTCTAAAGTCAATCTCGGTAAACTTAGTACACCACAGAATTCGATTGTGAAAAACAAGTTATTCGTTACACCAATAACAACATCCAAAATTTATTCCTAAAAAGTTTTGGGATTAACTAAAATGAATCGATTGAACAACAAAAACATGTTCATTATTCAAACAAAATCATAATTATGTTTGGTAACTCATATATTTGACTTATATGAACCTTATCGATTCACTTCACTTTCTTAGTGAACATGTAACTTTTGATTTATCGGATTGTGATGGAGTTATATTTATGACTGATTTGGTTCAAATCGTTGAAGATGACAATTCAATTTTGAGATTTTGTTGGAGATCCTTCTTAGGACAGACTATTTTTTTATTAATAAAATACTCCGTACATGTTAAATATATGGGAGATTTATCTAAATAGGAGTAAATTAAAGGATAATTGCAACAATAGGAGTTTAAAGTTTAAATTCCCAAAATAGGACTAACTCTTCCTATTCTACCCTTTCATTTGTCCTTGATAATAAGGATTTTTAAACAATCATCATAAAATATAAAAAATCAAAATAAAAAAATAAAAATCGTATAAAATAATTAAAATATATATAGACCCCAACCACCACCTCAGCTACCTTCCAGCACCGCCACCTCCGGTCGCCGAAAAAAATTGCCAAGTTGGAGAAAAAATGTCATCATGATGGCAATTTGGAAGACAAAGCAAGAGAAAGCTGGATATTTTCAAAGATAAAAATGTCATCTTTATGGCATTTTCAGAGAAATGTTTCATTTTTTACACAAGATGTCATTTTTTCCGGCGACCGGAGTGGTGGTGCTGGGTGGTAGAGGACGCGTTGGCAGTGACCTACATATTTTTTAATTTTTTTTAGGTATTTTATTTTATTTTTTGGACTTTTTAAAAAAAAATAAAAAAAATTATTTATTATATTTTATTTTTTATATTACTTTTTCACATTTTCATTATTATTTTTTAAATATTTTATTATTTTTTATATTTTTGTTATAAATAAAACTATGATTTTTTTGTTAATAAAATAAATCTATTGGAAATGATAGGAAGAGGGTAGAATGGAAAGAAGAGACATATATTGGTTCTATTTTGGGAATAAAAAGATTGTACTCCTATTGTTGAATTTTGGACTTATTTTACTCCTACTAAGGACTAATACCCGTAAATATATACAGTGTTTTCAAAATTAAGCAGGTTCAACCAATTCAACCGTTTCAGTTAGAAGTTTATCAATTTCAACGGATTTAAAAAGGAAACTGCGTATTATATATAGTTTCATAAAAAGATACCTCTCTCTATTTTTCTTGATCAACACAATTTCATTTTATTTACCGTACTTGTTTAGCATATCAATTTTTTTAATTCTACGTCAAAGTCAAAGTGTAGGGATCTAGAAACATCCAACTCGTCTGGACTCCAACTTTGAATGGAAAAGCAACTTCAATCATTCGCCGGAATTGATCAATTGGTCAAACTTATAATCGAAATGTGATTAAATTCCTCAATATAATAGTACTGTTAAGGACTGGTATTTAATTTGGACAAATTAATAAGAAGCTATATAGATCGGTCATCAGAAGAGTTGAAGATCGAAGGTAGAAGGGAAATGGGAGGAGAAAGGGCGGCATGCTTTATACCATTCAATGAGAGAAACTTGGATCTGAGCTTCTTCATATTGAGGCCAACCATAGTAATGGTGGATCGTCTCCTCGCCGCTCTCGAGCAATTCTCATCCTCCGCCCACTCCCTTGGTTGCATTCACAGCTCTGTTTTCAAGAGCATCCATGGCAATCTGGTACCACTCTACACCAGCTACCTAGTAGCTAAACCTATTTATGTACTTGTCTCAATTTAATAGTATGTATTAAATACTTTTCTCAATTTAATAGTGGTCGAACTCCGCGCAACGCTAACTGTGCTAGGCGCACCTTATTTTTTCATTTAGTGGACACATATGCCCTCTTTCGTAGGGAAAAAGAATATACTTAGTACTCCGTATTTCAAATTTCTAAATAATGCTCCGTTTAGTCGTATACTGGTATGGACACATATGCCCTCTTTTTGTTTGCTTTTAAAATAAAAATAGGTTTACGTTAAAAAAAATACTCGTAGGTTTTAAAACTTCTTTAATTTCCATTCAAAAAAAATCCCTAAGTTTTGTGTAACATTGTTCTAAAAAATAAATCTTTAAAACTATTCAATTCCTAACATGCAATTCTATATACGAGTTTTTGCTACTTTCATATTTAGTCGTTGACTATTGTACTAGATACACATTTAATTCTTGATTTCAAAGTTTCTCGCATTTAATCTTCTGAGTACTTATTGATCAAAAGGCGTTTTAAAAAACAAAAATAAGTTGGGTCGAGAACAAATTTAGCCAGGCCGTCTAGCCACCGCCTAGCCCGTCTAGGTGGTCGACTGATTTTTCTCAGTCGATTACCACGGAATCGGGGCGCCCGACCACCTCGTATTGACTAGGCGGACGCCTAGACCGATTTTTAGAACCATGTTTTTTATACTTTAGCTAGTAATTTAAATTGTACTACGTAACTTTAGTGATGATAACGTTCAAATTTACATTGTAGTGACTATGGTCATAAAATTAAGTCACATTTTTATTCATAGTAATATTTAAGGAAAAATCAATTAAGGTAAGCATCTACTCGTAATAAAAAAGAATGTTTTTTAAAATTATACAAATGCAATATATGTGTCACAGGCCATAAAAAATAATCAATTTGATATACTTTTGTTAATATTGGAAATCAAATTAAAATATTATATCCTCTCCCTCCAAATTTAAAAGTTCTCTACACTTTTCTTTTTGGGCTGTATTTAACCCTTTCATTTTTGGTAAGTTAACCCTTTATAAAATACTCAACTACCCTTACTTTATCTACTTTTTATCTTCTCTTTCATACTTTACACACTCTCTTCATTTTTTTACACTAATCATTACCCCTATTATTCTATCCTAAAATATTGTACCCAAAGCTAGTGTAGAGATCATTTAAATACAAAGGAAGTAGCATTTTATAAAAAATAATTGCTCATCACATTTTAATAAATACAGAATATGTTATTTGGATCAATTTTGAGTCATCAAATGAAATAAGTAGAAGTGGCGGTGCGTAGTAATGGAGTTTGTTCCTGATCTTAAGAAATCAGTTATACGGTGTTAAAAGTTAGCAATATCGGGGGAAATATATTGTGTTCCTAATCTCAAGTATACCGTAGTTAGCAATATACGCCTATACGGTGTTAAAAGTTATTAGAATCAATTTATACGTAATAGCTTCTCATGTTAAAAGTTAGGGGGCAAAATAGTCAACCTAGGGTTACGTTTAGCAATGTTGGGGGTGCGCAAAGCAACCCCCATTTAATAGTCTCATTTCTTTTGAGCACAAGTTTTAATAAAGTGATTAAAAAGGTAAAAGTTGATATCGAGATTTGAATATAATAAAGTGAAATGATATGGACCACATCTTTCTTTTCAAAAAGGGAAACAGGATCATCATTTTGGGACATCCCAAAAAAGAAATAGAGGATCATCGTTTTGGGACGGAGGGAGCAATTGTTATATTTTAACCCATTTTCATCTTCTCTTGATCATGCCCTTTAATATGGATCGAGATTCTCTGCCTTACGGCTCAAATGGTCACACACCCTCCTTAGACATACTACTACGTAGTACGTACTTACCCAAACTTGGAATAGTTCAAAGTTTTATATAGGGAAAAGGGGTAAATAAGTCATCGATCTAATCGAAAAATTGCAAATTACTCCTTTTATAGGAGTTTCTGTTCGGCCGTCATCATTTGGGGCGGTTACCGGTGGAATTTGTTGATAATTTTTTTTGAGCATCTTCTTCATTAAGTCTAGTTTACCCATACCAAATTTCAGCTAAAAATGCAATCGGGAAGACAGCCAAATAAATGTTTGAAGATAACTCCGCAGTTAAACAGCGCAGTACAGAAAATCATTTAAATGCCTTCTCGGTTGAGATTTTAGCTGAAATTTAGTATGGATAAAACTGTATAACTTAGCCAATTGGATTATACGCAACCGATTTGAAACGATTTAATACTCTCTTCATCTCATAAAACGATTTAATAAATTTTTAGTTATTATATTTGTCAGAATTTTATAACTATTATACTTTTAACAAAGTACATATAACAAAAAACATTTTCATTTAATTTTTCATATTTAAAGTAATTCTATAGTATTAAAAATGTCATTGGTCTAACTTGACCATCATTGATCTGAAAAAATCAATATGTTTGGGAGGTGTACATGCACAATGTAATACCACAAATATGAAATTGATTCTTTTTGTTGCGGTAAAACTTGATAACCGAATTATTTTCTAAAAGTATTACGCCATAAATATATGAGATTCATAACTATGTACCACATTGACCAAAAAAAACTATGTACCACATTTGATTTTATTTGTTGCAATAATTTGATTTTTGTACTTCAATCATGTCTTTTACCTTGGTCCAAAAGGTTGAATGCCTAACCCCAAGGCCCCCACCCCGACCCGATAAGATGGTGGGGAGGTTAATCACGGTGACTCAGTCAGCAAAGCGGTGGTAGGCCTTATACACGTGCGCACCAGAGGTCCAGCCTTATTTCTGATTTTGTAACCTCCACACGGCCGCTGCGGGTTTCGAACCTTGGTCACTTGGGCCAATTTTCCCACCACTCGACCAACTGAGCTACCCGTGCGGGTATAATCATGCCTTTTACCCTTACTACGTACTCTGTATATCATTGCCAAAGACCTCAATGACTCAACGTGATATTCTCTTGGTACAAATCTCTCTTACAGCTTCGAATGAGAAAGTGTTTTTAAGTCTTTACAATAGAGTTAGGAATTACGATGTTTTTACTTGATTTCATTCTCATACCGGATCAAATCAGAAAATTCTAATCCAATTAAAAGCATAGTCGTTTGCTTGTTGGATTTAATTATACATATCACTTGTTCTTATTTGTGTAGATTGTATGGTATGGAGCATGGATAAAGAGACCATATAAAAATGGTAGAGAATTACTAAATGCTTCTCTTGTAAGTTTGTCCTCTCATCTATTCACATTTGTTCCGAATCGAACCAATAAACCGAACTGAAAATGATATGCCACCCCTAATACATTTGATTGTATGATATTGGTATTGAAATAAGGATCATAATTTGACAAAGATCATAAATAAATTAAATATTGTCGTGTTCATATTTTAAAAACAGTCTATGTTTTATTAATATCCAGGTATATTAATAATCCTAATTATTAGGTATTGATGTACACATTAGGAGGAAAGGTGTCACACTATACCAACTTTGTGGGAAGTTGGAACTTGGAAATGTATCTTTCTATTGTTGTCCTTGTACATAATTAATAAGAATTGAAGATTCCTTTCATGTATTACTGTGTGGGTGTTTGTATAGACTTCTTAACACTGCTTCCCCTCTTTCACAGAGCAAAATCATATATAGGAGTGTTTGAATGAAAGTGTAGAAGTATTTCTGTGTGCACCAAATTGCTCCTAGAAATAATTTTTTAGAAGTTGAGAGAGATCGGTTTCTGAAAAAGAGATTTTGATCCCACTTCTGCTTTACAAGAGAAGTACAAATAGAATTAATTCCAAACATCCTCTACATACTTATAAATGTCAACATATGACAATATTGGCCTATACTACCCTCGAGATGTAGCTAGGAGGCATCCTAGGTCACGTTCCATCTCAAATTTTAATTTCAATTTTTTTAACTCGTGTAAACAAATTCAAAAAAGATAGTTGTACCGGCCCAACTCAATTAACTCAATTAAACACAAAGAATATATTTATATGCTCTGAATGGTTTCTTTCAAAAGAATAGTATATGAACATATCCCATACATTATCAGCTTTCAAGGCTAAGAAACGACGTATCAAGCATGGCCATACTCCTAGAGCACGGATTCTATGACGCCTACGCCGGAGAAGCAAGAGACGGCACCCTAGCAGCAAAATTCTTCACCGGGGACACCATCTCCCTGCATGCGATCTCCTTCTCAACATGCATCAAAGAAGATAATACAAACATAATAATGAGTGATTTCTCCTATGCATGTTTGGCCATATTTAAAGACAGGTTCGATTATTCAACACATCTTAAGAGTTCTCATCACAAATATGAGGTCGTTTGGTAACACTGTTTCTCGGTGTATCAGGCTTATCAATCAATTTTTTCACCAAACACGTAACTTTTTGTTTTCGCACGCTAAATTGTGTAATAATAAGAAATGGTAAGATTGAAGTTACTTCTCAGACCGTATTGATTGAAGTTACTGTATGTGACCATTTTAATTATTTTTACATATTTTTTTATTAATAAAATGTATTTTAAAAATAATTGTTTCCTAATAAGCAGAATCAATCAATGCAGCCACTTCAGCCAGAACTTCATAAATTTCAGCAGAATAAGCTGAATCAGTCGATTTTTGTGATACCAAACGGACTCTATGTGAGATAAATATTTACATGCTCAGCTAAGTGGTTTTAGGAAATTTGAAAATTCCCAAGTGAGTTTAAAGGATATTCCTTCCATTCTATACTTCTATTTTAAGATTGTGTGCGCACTTTGTGATGGTCAATCAAGTCAAGAAAACTTTACCGTACCCTCAAGGTATTGTAGCTCTTACATGTGGACCAATGAATTAATTAAAATATTACAATTAGGAATTTAAATGTAAACAAATGATGAAATAGTCACTTGGACCAATGGAATGATATACTACCTCCATCCCAAAAAAATTTGTCAATTTCAAAACTTTGACCAATTATATCTTTTTATTGGAAACTATTTATAATATAAAAATTATATGAAAATGTTCTTTGTTAAAAGTACTCTCATAAAAGTATAAAATTTGTAACTTTAATAATATTATACTAATCAAAATCATGGTACAAATTTTTTGAAATGACGAAGTTTTTTTGGGACGGAGATAGTATATGATACCTTCACTTATGTAGGTGTTCTATTGAATCACAAAAATCAAATTTGAAAATGTTTAAAACTTATTATTTAAAGCTAGCTTTCTTAGCTTTTAAAAGCGATAAATTGTGTCAAAAAATTTAAATTGAGATAGAGGTAGTACTAGTGATATATTTTCTGTAACAGGACCAACTCTGTTTTATTCTCAAGACTCGTTCAATTCTACAATATTACGGAGTAATATTTAACTAGATTAGTACTCTTTTTAAGTAAAAACAAGAATACTCATATACTCATGCTTTACTCCTATTTAAGGCAACTTATTTATTAAATTGTGGTTAATTACACAGGTTCATAAAAATGGAAGGAGCCAAAGCAGGGGCTTGCCTCAAGTCCGCTAGGTTATCCAAGGTTTGTGCAGTGTTTGTTTGGAGGTCTTTGCAGAGCTGCTATTCCTACATCCTCAGTGAAGATTATAGGAGTATTTTGCCTTATTACCTTGATGGGTTGTCGATTGACATTAAGTATGATATCTTCAGGGTTGTGTTTGTAAGTGATGATAATAGTAGTGCATTGAACAATCAATTTTTCCTGGCTTCACGTTTGATGTTACAGAGAAAGGCAATGGATAAGGTTGTTCCAGATTCCAACAAGATTACAGACTATGATGTATAAACTGTATAAAATGTTTTGTTGTGGTAATTAACCAACAGTAGAGATAATAAGTTTTGTACAGGGACTTTGTACGTAGTATAAGTTTTGTTAAGGAGAAACATGTTCTAGAGATAATAATGTGTACAGGGACTTTGGAATGCAAGTCCTACCTACCTAGGAAATGTTAGTTTAAACCATGACAGCATGCATATGTGAATCAACATGCAAACATATAATTATATTGTTTGACTTTATTGTTAATGTCTTGTGTGTGCTTTGAAACTCACCATTTGAACTGAAAATTTATAAGTTTGGTCTCATCTCATACTCACAAAAGTAAATTTGAACCGCTCAACCAAACTATTAGATTTTCACTGTATCTTTCACCACCATCCACAAGTACTGAAAGATGAGAGTAGTCACCCTAGATGGTGGAAATTTGGAGTCTAACCATGCAATTAACTTGTAAAAAAATTAATTAGAACTATACATTGTACATGAAAAGTAATACATACGTCTCATTCAAAGGTTCCAAACCACTATTCACATTGTCCAGGACCACAAGAAGTCGTTCTAATTAAATTGATTGATTGCGCGTACATGTCATCGGTTTCTCAGTGCAGCTCTAGGAGAACTTCACTAACAGGTCAAACATCATTAGATCCCAGCAAAAATCTAACTACCACATTGTCGCTTGATATGAGATGAAGCACTGGCACAGTCACTCAAACAAACTCTGAGGATTAAAGAATTATTTGAGAAATGTTTTCCAAATTCATCTCTTTACTCATCATGAACGTTTGGTGATATATATATATATATATATATATATATATATATATATATATATATATATATATATATATATATATATATATATATATATATATATATATATATATATATATATATAATAGAGATCAAATACAAATCATCCTTAATTTACAAAGTACAAACTTATCTTGGCCATCCGATGAGTTGATCTAAAGGATATAAATGCAAGGTAGCATTTTTGTAATAAAACCTAATTTTTCTAGGGTGCAACTCATTGAACATAAATGTGCAAGTGCTATTTTATGACTATATAATATGCAACACTTTGAACCTCAATATGCAATGCAAATAACGTCAAGGTGCATCGTACAAACATTTGCACAATAAGCACACTTTGTACTTGATTCTTCCCATATATATATATATATATATATATATATATATATATATATATATATATATATATATATATATATATGTGTGTGTGTGTGTGTGTGTGTGTGTGTGTGTGTGTGTGTGTGTGTGTGTGCAGCGGCGGAACTAGGGGGCGAGCCGGTGCCGGCGCTCCCCCATTCTCCGGCGGCGGTTTTGTATATATATATATATATATATATATATATATATATATATATATATATATGTGTGTGTGTGTGTGTGTGTGTGTGTGTGTGTGTGTATGTATATCTCAGCCCCGGTTCAGAAAGTAGTTATATATTAAAGCAAAGTCGCTATTTGTATGAATAAGTTGTGATAGTTCAAATGGTGGGGGGAGGTTGGGAGAGCTCTACTTTCCAAAATGGCTCGGGCTCGGACTCCAGTATTGCTTCTTTAGCCAATATTATAATTATTTATGTTCAATTAAATCACTCTAGGATATAATGTTGTTTAAATCAGACTTTTTGAATTTCCATATCTTTTATTTTAGATTCTCATTTCTTCAATTCAAATTATTTTTTATCATTTCTTCTTCTAATAATGACATATACGGACGTTGTCATTTAATTTAATGTCAAGAATAATTCTAAAACTACTTTAAGTTTTTTTGATCATCTAAAACTACTTTAAGTTAATATATCTTGTGCATTTTTAAGCATTTTTATTTCAAACACACTACATATACATATATATGGAGCATAAGTTTTGGATCAAATAAAAAGAATTCTTATCATGAAAATTGATCGAAAACAAAGCTTGTGCATTTAACTTTAGATCCGATGACTCAAAATCAGCCAACAATAAGCTATATTTTATCAAAAACTCGATGACAATTTGATAAATACATCAAAATTTTCTCTCATTGCGAAAAAGTGTAAAATAAATATCTACTAGTATACCAAAACGAGTAAAAAGTGTGCCCGTTCTCATTTTTCACGGGAATAACTCTTTTCATTAGAACATCACTCTATATGTATCTAATAATTGTTTTTTAAAAAAAATATAAGAGCACCTCCTCAAATTATTGTCTGGTTCCGTCAGTGTGTATACTTAATTTTCATTTATTCTAACGTTGAATTATAAAATTTCAATCATTCGTGGCTCACATAAGGACTCCAACATAAAAAACTGCACATTAAAAGTTAATGTCTCAACTTTAATTAATTTAAAGTAAAAATCAGATAAGGAGATGCAAAATAATCTTTAGAGTTCTTGACAAAATTTTGCATTTTGTGTATTGACACCTGCATGGCTGCAAAGGATCGGGCTTACGATTTCACTTTTCATATGGGCATGATAAGACTCACTTCCAATTTCTTTTAGAGATGATTCCCTCAAAAAGAGGAAACATGCTGGAAATGCGAAAATAAGGGTGAACATTTAAAATTCCCTAAAAAGCTGTGATGAAGCATACAATGATACTCCCTCCGTCCCGTTGGAATGTTCCCGGTTTGACCTACACACATATTAAGGAAATAAACTTATCAGGGGGTAAATTTTACTGTTTTGACACTGTTTGGCACTGTTTCGACACTGTTTGACACTGTTTTGCACTGTTTGACCCTGTTTTGATGTAGGATAACTTTCCATTTAGGGAAATGGGAACTTTCCAATGTGACATCCAAAAAATGAAAGCGGGAACATTCCAACGGGACGGAGGGAGTACAATTTACCCGGTAGGCCGAGACCGTGCGCTGAGGCCGATGTCTCATTGCCAACTAAGCTCTGCACTGTCGATAGAGGTGGCCAAAAATACCGAAAAATCGGTATACCGCACTTATCGTACTGAAAAATACTGGAAAATACCGGAATATTAATATACCGTCATTTTCGATACGGTATGATAATGTACCAATTTATTTCGGTACGGTAACGGTAATTGTTTTCAAATACCACGGTGTACCGGTATAATACTGTACTGGCTTCATACCGGAGTAAAATATTTTAAAAGTCCATTACAATTTTGAAGCCCAAAATTAATACTTAGGTTGGGTGCACATACTAAAATAAAAAAAAAGACCCAACTCCCCAAACCCGCTATAAGCTTTTAGCTTAGGTTTCTACTATGTAACTTTCAAACAAATAAGCACAATACTTAATGAGTAATGTACATACTAATGTCCAGAAACTAGTCTATCTTGTTCCATGAGCTTCTGAGTCGTGATGGCTGAGCCGCTGAGTAGCTGACGAGTGAAGAGGGATACACTTATGTGAGGAATGTATCTACATAGGGATCTACTTAGTCGAGGCACACAAATTTGTCTGGAAGTCTATTTCAAATATTTTTTAAAATTAAAAAATAACTAAATACACAATATCATACTATTATTAGGGATAGATGATTTTGTATCTATGTTGTTTGAATACTTTTATTTATTTTTATATTCATTTAATTATATCTATATTGTTCAAGTTATTTTATGAGAATGTGTTATTTTTTAATATGTGACATGTTGAACTGCTTAAATATACTAATAATAATTATTGTTCAATATTGAATATTACATCAATAGATTATTAATTGCATTTTGTAACTGATGGAGTATATGGACCCCGACCCCCCGGCCTGCCGACTACTGGGCCTGGACAGCGGCCCACACACGTTTAGTGGATTCATATTGTTGTACATTATTATTTAGATGTTCTAGATTAGCTTTTCATATTATAAGTCCATTTATGTAACCGGGTCTGTCAAGCCCGTATTAGAGGCCCAGACCCGGATTTCCCTATATATACTCCTTATAGGAGGCTTGTAAAGAACACACACAAACTCATATTCATACACAATACTACTTCTTCTCCTTCTTTCCTTTTCAATCTCTCTTTTTCACATAATATGGGTATCAATTATCCAACAATGGTGCTCTCGTTGAGAGGGTTGAACACATCAAGTAAGAAAACCTCCCAAAAACAACCCAAAAAAAAAAATCATCCCAATCACAAAAAATTTCAGCAAAAACTACTCTGGAAAATAAAAAAGAGTCCTGAAAAAATGGAATCAGCGGTCTGGGGATCGAAGCAACGAGAACCACCCACAGCCGTACGCTAGGCTCCGGATCTCGTTGACAAACCTCGTCACTGCCTGGAGCTCACCCGTCGCCGCATCTGTAGACGTCGCCATCAGCAAAGCCAGAGTTGTGGCCTCCGTCATCCGTCGCTAAGACATCAACATCC
Source organism: Cuscuta europaea (assembly GCA_945859875.1). Taxonomy (NCBI): domain Eukaryota; kingdom Viridiplantae; phylum Streptophyta; class Magnoliopsida; order Solanales; family Convolvulaceae; genus Cuscuta; species Cuscuta europaea. The sequence goes on from CAMAPE010000057.1 coordinate 8,106,338, forward strand.
AGTTCGCATCGCCGTACTGGACTGCTTGAGGAGCCGGCTTGGCTCGTTTCGGTGGTCGAACGGAGGGCTCGTTCCTGAGATCCGGCCTCGCCAAAAAGCGACCCGAACAGCAGCGGTCCCGATGAACCCTCATCCACTCTCCGGCGAGAACAGTGATGAGTAGCGATGGTACTTCCAAATCAGCTACGGGCCCACTGGTTTTCATCTCTGGAACTCTGAGGATGGAGGTTTGCACCTCAGGGCCAACCCAGCGGCAGCCGGCGAACGGTCTCACCACCCCCTCTGTAACAGCGTCGCCCACTGGTCCTCCTGATACCTACTTCGCCGATTCGCAGCTCCCAGCTCATTCTGGCACCCACAACATCGTCGGACACCTCGTGCCCTGTGAGCTTCCGCCACTAATGGCAGCCTGTGAGCTCTCCGGTCGCGACCCAGAAGGCAGCAACATCCAGGAATTCTTCTCCCTCTTTGACAAAGACCATGACCGGAGGTACCCTCCTTTCCACCAATCGGGCCGATTTGGGCTCTCTCTCGCCTCCACTTCCGGAAGCAGCATCGACGCGGTGCATCTCCCCTGCACTTCGCACGCAGTCGAGCCAGCAGAGGGGTGACCCTCCTTCCTCTAGACCTAACGCCAACTACGGGAAATAAAAGCAGCCCACATGTTTAAGGGGCCTCCTAGAGCAGACTGTTAGCTATGAGATCCAGCTAGGAAACATGGGCCAAGATAGGGCAGCAGTGGGCCATGCCACACATGACCTTGCTAGAACTTAGTTAAAAAAAAACCTCAGCTTGTAGATGGGAGGAGGGCAGAAGCTTTGTAGCATTGTTGCCTACGTGGGCTAGGATTGTGTGGGGCCAAAAATTGAGCCTCAAATCTGTGGATATGGGCTAAGGCTTCTACAATTTAAAACGGGCCCAAGGAGTTCTAGTGGATGCTATTCATTCCAGCTCACATTTTTCAGTCCTCTTAAAACAGATAAGTACTCTTTAATTCTCATATTATTTATATTTATTTAAATCATCTTTTTATCGGACGAATGTTCAAACTATCACACAATTATGATCAAATGCCTAGTAGACTGAAACTTGAGACCCATCACTGGGATTTAAAGTCCTGACTCCTCAGGCACAAAGTCCTGACTCCTCAGGCACAAAGCCCCGACTCCTCAGGCACAAAGCCCCTACTCTCAGGCACGAAGACCGGTCTTAGTCATTCCAAGAGTGGCGACCGTTGCACACGAATGGCTCACACCTCCACTCTACTAAGTATTTTATCATTACATCAATAATTCACATTTCCACTTTTTTCAAGTAACGAACTCTCGATCGGAAACATAAACCCCAAGAAAAAAAATTATATGCATGTTAAATGTGTAGGTACGAAGATGACTTTACTCATTTTTCACCTTGTCTCCACTCGCCTCAAGGAGTGGGGGACTGGGGGACTGAGAGGTCAGATTTTCTGGATGAGCAGCAAAGATCACGCATGAGCAGGAACGAGAGCTAAGTAACAGGTTGGACTAGAGTGATTATGCCGGAAGGGGCTTACCTTCCTTGTTTCATGTTGGGGGCGTTAGGTGTACTCTTTTTCCCTTTATTAGGATTTTTTCCCACTGGGTTTTTTCCTAGTAAAGGTTTTTAACGAGGCACCTCCCCATCATGAACAAGGGTGGTGGTCCCCGGCCGAAGAGGAAGAAATCAAAGACAGAAGAATGTTGCAGATACAGTTTGGACTACTCCCTTTCGCCTTGAGAACTCTCGACTCAGGGAGTGGGGGACTCCTGATGGAGTATATGGACCCCGACCCCCCGGCCTGCCGACTACTGGGCCTGGACAGCGGCCCACACACGTTTAGTGGATTCATATTGTTGTACATTATTATTTAGATGTTCTAGATTAGCTTTTCATACTATAAGTCCATTTATGTAACCGGGTCTGTCAGGCCCGTATTAGAGGCCCAGACCCGGATTTCCCTATATATACTCCTTATAGGAGGCTTGTAAAGAACACACACAAACTCATATTCATACACAATACTACTTCTTCTCCTTCTTTCCTGTTCAATCATAAAATGGCACCAAAATTCGAAGGCCCCTACATCATAGCAGCCATCATCAAACCCGGGACCTACAAGCTCAAACGCCCCAATGGGAAAGAAGTCCCTAGGCACTGGAATGTACACCATTTAGTTAAATTTTATCAATAATGTAAGAGCGGCCAAGCCCTCATAACTAGTGAATGTACTATCCTATGGCCCAAGGCCTCCAATTTCGAAGAATGAAGATACATTCAAGACATCAAGCCCTCATACTGACTACAGGCCCCAGGCCTCACCACGAGAAGAACCCTCTCCGGCACCAAATGCCGAGGGCGGACACCATCAACACCTACAACAAACAGCAAAAACACCACGTGTTTTCAGTCAAGACCCCTCGGCACCCGGTGCCGAGGGAGGGAACTCCTATCACCAACAACAGGGAACGCCATGTGTTTCATTTCCCTTCGGCACCCAGTGCCGAGGGTACGTCCCCACCTTCAAACTCAAAAAAGAAAAGATGAGAACACCAAGTGTTCCTACAGAAGACCCTTCGGCACCCAGTGCCGAGGGTACACCTCCATCATCAAACATCGAAACGAAGGAAAAACACCAAAATGTTTCAAAGAAGACCCCTCGGCACCCAGTGCCAGTGATATGCTCTCCTATCAACTTCCAAACATCTGTTGGGAAACACCAAGTGTTTCATTTGAAGACCCTTCGGTACCAAGTACCGAGGGTAGACACCTACATCAACTACGACAAAAGAGAACACCAAGTGTTCCTACAGGAGCCCCTCGGTACCAAGTACCGGGGGCTACACATCGAAACTAACACCAAGTGTTGTTTCTAAAAGCCGTACCCCACGAGGACGCATATACCGAAGGCGCCACCATCGGTGCCGGCGGCACGTAGTGCCCCCGGCCATTTGCAACTAGTGTACAAATGAAAACCCTTCCTTGAAACACTTTCCGCGTCACTACCCCCAGGGTATGACAGGCATGAGAAATGCCCAGGATTCGACTTTCAAAAACGGAACGCTATCCGCGTCACTACCCCCAGGGTATGACAGGCATGAGAAATGCCCAGGATTCGACTTCCAAACCGAAACGCTCCCCGCGCCACCACCCCAAGGGTGTGGCAGGCCACGGACTATGTCTAGCGCCGAGGGGACGACTTTCAAAAATGAGGCGCTTTCCACGCCATCCCCCAAAGGGAGGCAGGTTACGGACCACCATATCTTGTGCCCAGGAAACGTCCCTCGATCCCCTCGGAACTCGGAAGGTTAACCCGAGGGAGGAGAGCCATTGGTGTATTCTGATGGTCTCCTAATAGGCCCAGCCTTACCAAGAAACCAAGTTTCTTGATGCCTTCCCTTCACCACCAACCAAAAAAAAAAGAGAGAGAGGGGGTGAAGGGGAGTAGACTCAGCGAGAAATCAAAGAGTACACTCCAACAGACCACAACAAGCTGAGGGCTCCCCACGAGAACACCTCCGGTAACTGAAGGCTCCTATTTCCCGAAGGATACTACTCAAACAAATATCATCAGGAAACGGCTAAGTCCACTGCCTGGTCACCTCCGGTCACACAGGCACCGAAGGCTCCAGCAAGGGTCGAAATCTACACCTTCTAAAAATGAAGCCGAGGGCACACACTCATCGTTGGCATTCTACACAACAACAGGATTCCACACATATTTGGCCCTCGGCCAGAGACTCATACAACACAAGGGATCTACATCCGGAAGCTCAACACCAATTTGCGCTTAGAAAATATTCTAAGTCCTAAATTAGAAGCCCCCAGGCATCTCGCAAAGTAATGCAGAGTCAGATGGCACCTATCACCCGAAGGCTACACAAAGAAACAACACTTGAAAAAATTCCAAGTCCTAGAATTGGGCCCCCGGCTCAATCAACATTACAGACAGGGGAATACAATAGCCGAAGGCTATGCGATACAACAACACTTGCAAACAAAAAAAAAATTCTATGTCCTAAAGATGGGCCCCCGGCTCAGTCAGTATTGCATCTAGAGGAATATGACAATCGAAGGCCATACTTCAAGAAGGGACGCCATCTCCCGAAGGCTCCCAAGGGAAAATCCACACTTAGAATATTTTCTAAGTCCTACATGCTTTTCCCTGGTCAACTACTCATACATCAAGGAGGGATGCCATCTCCCGAAGGCTCCCAAGGGAGATTTTACACTTAGAATATTTTCTGAGTCCTGCATATTTTCCCCCCCGGACAACTACTCATACACCATGAAGGGATGCCATCTCCCGAAGGCTCCCCAAGGGAAACTCTACACTTAGAAGATTTTCTAAGTCCTACATATTTCACCCTCATCTCAAGGGACCTAATTGCCGAAGGCTGCCTATCAATCGAAGGCTACAGTACTTAAGGAATCAACACTCAAGAAAATTTTCTAAGTCCTAAAGAATTGGCCCCCGGCCTGATCAATATTTCAGTTGGGGCTCCACAGTAGCCGAAGGCTACGTGACATACTACACTGGCAAAGAAAATTCTAAGTCCTATACATTGGGCCCTCGGTCCAATATTCACACATCAGGAGGGGATGCCATATCCCGAAGGCTCTCAAGGGGAAATCTACACTTAGAAATTTTTCTAAGTCCTAGGATTTGGGTTACTACAAGCACCCGAAGGCCCTATGGTGTGCTACACTTGGAAAAATTTCCAAGTCCTAATTGTTGTTGAGCCCTCGGTTGCATATCCAGCAGAGGGTGCCCAACTACCGAGGGCTCCCAAGGGCTAGCTACAATCGAAAAATATTCTAAGTCCTAGACATACATTCAAAAATACCGAAGGCATACACTCAAGGAAAACGGAGGCATACATTCAGGAAGAAAGGAATTGGAGAAAACAATTTATATATACAATGCCCGAAGGCATTCAATCATTCATCACAACAAAGAGTAAATATGGTTATTACAATGTTAGGCCGAGGCTATTACAAAATTGTTCAAATTACAAAGTACACATCAAATCATGTCATTCCCGGGGGCCGCCTCCCCCGATGGCTTCGATGTAACTTCTGCATCGGCCTCAGGATCGTCGCCCTCGGCTTCCCTTCGGAGCTCGGAATCCTCCAGGTCTGGCCTCTCGACATCAGGGGGGAGAGGAACACGGATATCTGGCTGCAGAGGGGGGAGCCCGTACGCCGCCGGGTCAAAGTCCTTCGGCTCAACCTTCAGATGGCGGGCCATCCTCCGGTAGATGAGGGCTTGAGTGAAGAACTCGCCCCCATCATAATACTGCTTACCCTTCCGGGCCATCCACTCCTCCCCCGGGCCCTCGGACCATTCATCAACCGAGGCCTCAACAACCGAAGACAACCATGCCTTGTGCCCCTCGGTCTTCCACCCCCCGTCCAGGAACCCGGAGATGGCCTCCTCCCGGGCTGTGGCGACAGCTTTCGCCTTGATGGCCTCGGCCTCCTCGGCTGCTCTCCTTGCGGCCTCCGCAGCGGCCGCCTCAGCTTCTGCCTTCTCCCCCCTGAGCCTCTCGGACTCCGCCCTCGCAAGCTGGAGGTCCTCCTCAAGCTGGGCCATCAGCTTCGTGGCCTGGGAGTCCCTAAGGATCAGCTCCTTCATCTTGGCGTCTTGCCTAGCTTTGTGGAGGCGCCATTCCTCCAGCCGTCGGAACTGCTCCCCGAGGGCAACGCAAGTCTGCAAAGATAAGCGGGTTGTCAGGGCCAAACGTGATTTCTTAGTTCAAAGTGGGAAACAAAAAAACAAACTACAGTGAACTCACCGTGAGGGAAGACCGGAGGATCCTGTCTTCAAGGGCTTGATCATCATCAGCCCCGAGAGCTGCCCTGTCGATGTCGAGGGTTATACCCCTCAGGAGCGCCCTCGGGTCGGCTGTGCCATTCAACACGGCCGTACCAGCCGGAAGGGAGAGCGTGAGGACCTCGAGAGATGGCTCCCGGACCACCCCCGGCACCTGCGCCGTCGGCATCACCGGAGGGTCATCTATAATCACCACCGGGGGGTCATCCTTCGCGGCATCCCCCTTCTTTAACTTTTTAGGGGCTTGGGGGGGCTCCTTTGCCGACGGCTTTCTCTTAGCCGCAGCAGCATCGCCCTCGGGCTTTTTGAGGGGCGCACCGACGGGTTTTTGGCCACCTGCGTCCGGCCCCTTCGGATCCTTGGCCGGTTTGTTCTTAAATCGGGCGAGGCCTTTGACGTTCATCATACTTACTGGAACACCTGCAAAAAAAAATGAGGGGTTAGGATCGAGGGGTCACTACTAAGTGGCATAAAGGATTAACAAAACAAATGGACAAACGTGCTAAGATGAGGGTGAGAATGCCCTCAGCTACTACCTCCGGAGGCTCCCTCAAACACTGGGAACTTCTCATCAGTTTCCCCCAGGAACCGGTACCGCCGGAACCCGAGGGTGTAGAGATCTGCTTCTTTGGTGCAGTCCTTGATGGAGATATTCTTGTCCCGGCCCTCCGGGATCATGGCCAGAATCCTGCCATCTTTCTCGAGGGCGGCGCTCCTCCTCTTCTCGTGCCTCCTGAAGCGGTCACGCAGTTCCCTTGGGAAGGGGCTCTCGGCTAGCTTCACATAGCACCACCGGTCCTTCCACCCCTTGTTCGAGGAGGGCGCCTCGGTGAAGAGTTTGAACACGGACACCTGCTGCAGATTAGCGAATCCCTCGGCATTCGCGTGCCCCCCCCCCCCCCCCCCCCCGGCACAGGTTGAAGCTCTGGAAGAAGAGATCCAGGCTAGGCGTCACCCCCCGGGACTTACAGAGCTGAAGGAAGCCAGTGATATAAGAATGGCTGTTCGGGGTCAGCTGGCAGGGAACCAGGCCAAAGAACCGAAGATACTCCCGGAGGAAGGGGTGCAGGGGGAAGCGGAGCCCCATGGATACTGAGAGGACGTGCACCGCAATGCAGCCCTCGGGAGCCCGGGAGAGAACGTCATCCGGACCCGGTGTCACCACGATGGCCGAGGGGCCCACGTGAAGCTGGGTGACATAGATGTCCGCCGCATCAACCTTCGACTTGATCTCCAATGCGGCGGTGTTGAGATAGGAGTACCCCTCGGGCATATCGAGGGGCTTCCCTTGATCTGCTACGCTGCCCTTCTTCTTGGGAACAGCGGCCTTGGCCTTCTTCTTTCCGGGGGCCACCCGGAGGGGGACCGCATTCAGCGGCCGAGAGGTGCTGGCCTCCCCGGCACCCCGAGGGGGGAGCACAGCAACGGTGACCCTCTCGCTTTCCTTTTGTGCCTCCTCTTCAGCTGCTTGCCAGGCGATGGCCAACTCTTCGTCCTCACATTCCTGCTCAAAGCCCTCGGCCTCCGCCTCAGCTACGAGGGCTTTCTGCAACTCCAGGGCAATGACGGCATCCTGTCCCACCGAGGACTCTGCACTTGAGGACTCCACGTCCGAGAGGACTTCATCCTCCACCGAGGGCGCCCCCGAGATATCTTGAGAATCACTTTGGGACGACATGCTGACTCTAGTTCGAAGGCTCGTGCACGCTAGCGTTTCTAATTTTCTATCTCCTAACCTAAGGGCACGGTACAGGTAGCTAAGAGGTGAAGGGAAAGCGGGCACTGACCTTGAAAGCAGAAGTTCTGACCGAAGGCTGGAGTTTCTCTCACTAGATTTTTTGGCAGAGCTTCGCTAAGACAACTGAGTTCGCACAGGGGAAATGGCTCTGGCCTTGGGGTATTTATAGGCGCTGGAATCCGGGCTTGGGCCCGGAAACCGGGCCTCCGGACGGACAGTCATCATTACCCACCATCGTTTCACCCAACCGGTGACGCCGCCCACGAACAGCCAGCCATCACACGCCACGTGTGCCACCCCCCCCCCCCCCCAATGGCTATATCCTGTCGTTACATATTCCAACGGCTATATTTCCAACGGCTACATTCCGGAAGCCCCCGGGTTTTCTACTTCACTCCACTTCATCAAGGATAGCCTCCGGGTACACTCACTCAGAAGTGCCCCCGGGTTGCGCCCCACACAGCACATAACAGACGCCTTCGAGATCACTCCTTCAGAAACCAAAGGCTTCATATCAGGGCACCCCTCGGGAATTCCCCCCTAGCACTGCAGAACCGGGTAGCCCCCGGGGAGTTGCCTTCATTGACGGATAACCCATCGCACGCAGGTAATGGGAGCCCTCGGGTATCTTCATCGCCAACTAATCAACAAACAGTGGACCCCCCGGTAACAACTCCATTGTCGCACTCATCCAGCAGGCCCTCGATCCCCGAATTGAGGGGCTCCCCTTCGGCGCCACCAGGACATCAACAGCAAGCCTTCGGCTAATCAACACAGGAGCCCTCAGAAGAGAGAGCCCTCGGCATTCCCGTCATTCTCCACTTTATACCAAGGTTTGACATTTTCGATTCATCATTGGGGGAATTCGGTGCACTCTTTTTCCCTCATTAGGATTTTTTCCCAAAGGGTTTTTCCTAATGAGGTTTTTAACGAGGCATCCCCCAAAAATGAAACGAAAAGAGTCAGCCTTCGGCCCACAACAGCAACGTAACTACTTTACTCCTTTTCACCACTTTACAAGTGCCTCAAGGAGTGGGGGACTGGAGGACCCCCTCGGGAAAATCATTAAACTACAAAATCTGTGAAATTCCAACAAACAACAAAGCAAGCCCTCAAGTCCCGACATGTGGGTAACTGAGGGACTGCCTTCGGCAGGGACATAAAAGCAACAACTCCTCACCAACTTCAGAGATCACGACGGGACAACATCAAAGGGCAAGCACAGATTACTCCTTTTCCCTCAAGTACCTTTCGGCAAAGGAGTGAGGGACTCCTGATGGAGTATATGGCCCGGGAACCCCCGGCCCACAGACTCCTACTACTGCAGCGAAGGCCCAACAGACCCAGAAGGCCCAACAGGCCCAAATCACAGCGCCCAGAGTACCAGCCAGTCCGCACAACGCACAGGGGTGCCTTCGGCCCCCTGGCCGAAGGCTCCAAATTCTCACAGAGCGGGTTTCTCAAGCAAATTAAGAAACTGGGAGAAAATGGCGAAAACAGTAGCCCTCGGCACCAGGGTGCCATCGGGTGGAAGAGCCCTCGGTTACTGCTCTATAGCCGAAGGCATCTCACTCGACAAGATATCCGCCTCACATGCGTACAGATCACCGTACCCCGCACAGACGTCCCATCCAACAGCCGCATTAAATGCGGCCACATGCGGCTGCCAGCGCCAACCAGTTGAGGTGACCCCTCGGCCAATGAGCGCTTGACACGTGTCCCTGCCCTGCATTTATTGCTACTATAAATAGCACCCCTTTTCCCCATTTGTAACCAAGTCGTAACACGCTGAAAACGGCATTCATACTGAATACACTCTCTCTCTACTTTTATTCACTTACTCTGACTTCTCTCTAAATTACTCCCCATAATAACCCTTCGGATATATACCCCCGGGTAGACTATCCATCAGTAACATTTTAATAATGGATTAAATATGTCGCTAGTAACACCGATTTAGTATACTACCTCAGTCCCTTAAAACTTTGCCAAAGTTAACCGGCACGGAGAATAATAAAGTAAAAACTGTGTGGTTGAGGTTTGTGCAGAAGAGAGAGAAATAACAAAAAAAAAACAAAATAATTGATTAAAAGGGAAAGTGACAAAGCTTTTTGGGACGTCCCAAAAAGGAAAGATAGCAAAGTATTAAGGGACGGATGGAGTATTTTGTTAGTGTATGATAATTTGTTGTATTGTGAAACATGCACGATAATTTACCGATACCATACCAATACCGAACCAAAACTTCGGTATACCGAAATACGGTTTACCGAAACTTTGGTAAGGTAACGGTATATAAATTTTGTATACCGAAAATTTTGGTACAGTAAAGGTATGAGAGAAAATATTAGGTATACCGTACCGAACCATCCCTAACTGTCGGGACCGTTCCACGCCAGATCGAGCTGCACCAATGAGGCTGAGCCTAGTGTTTGTCATTGCGAATTCCAAACTGATGCTATTGGATGAGGCCGAGCATACGTGATCCATCTCGATAGCTTAGCATTTTGGGCTTAAGGCCCAACCTTGTATCTTTGCCTATAAATATCCACCTTTCCCTTTTGGGGAGAGACCTGTTGGTAGGTATACTTCAAAGCTTTGCACGCCCGACTCTTTTTAGAAAATGGTATAGAAGTAGTATTTAGTTGTAATAAGTATATACCTGCACGGGTAGCTCAGTTGGTCGAGCGGTGGAAAAAATTGGACGTAGACCAAGGTTCGAATCCCGCACCGGCCAAAAAGGGGTTTTCAGAGCCTGAAACAAGGCTGACTCTGTGGTGCGCACGGGTAAAGGCCTACTACCACTTTGTTGACTAAGTCACCGTGATTAACCTCTCCACCATCCTGTCGGGTCGGGGTGGGGGCCTTGGGGTTGGGCATTCAACCTTTTGGACCTAGTTGTAATAGGTATAGCGGTAGGCGTAGCTCAACTTGTAGCGAGGGAGTGCCACAAGGGTTAGGTCCCGGCTTCGAATCCTGACAACTTCGATGAGAGGTTATTATGCTAAAATGCATAGGGCCTCTGCAAGTGCCGGGGACAGAGCCCCACTCTCTATCTGTCAGATTGGGATTATAGTCCAATTTACATCCTCCCAACGTATCGTCCGATCGGGTTGGAGGCCCCTTAGGAGTGGGGTGTCATCCTTTTTTTGTAGTTGTAATAGGTATAATGAATTACCGGCTCCGTCCTTTAATTCAAACATTGTGTTTACATTCATATAATAACGTATTTGATATTCTTCTACTCCCTCTGTCCCCTTAAAACTTTGCCAAGTTTGACCGGCACGTAGATTAATAAAGTGAAAACTGTGTGAATGAGAGTTGTGCAGAGGAGAGAATTAACTGAAATCACAAATTCTTTACTTAAAAGGGAAAGTGACAAAGTTAGTGGGACATCCAAAAAAGGAAAGTTGGCAAAGTTTTAAGGGAGAGTGAGAGTATTACAAAACAAATTCATATGGACGCATGCATATTTCAATATAAATAATGAATTGAATTAAAATTATTTGATTGGTTATAACATTATCGTTTTGTATTGATGTGGAGTTTAAATTATCAATATTTTCACTTCCATCCTATATATTTTAGTTAGCCATTCACTCCTTTCTTTTCTTAAAACTTGATCAAGTTTGACCAGCACAATAATTAATAAAATAAAAACTGTGTGGTTGAAGTTTGTGCAGAAGAGAGAGAATTAATTGGAATCTCAATTTTTTACTTAAAAGGGAAAGTGACAAAGTTAGTGTGACAACAAAAAATGAAAATTGACAATGCTTTAAAGAATGAAGGGAGTATAGTTTGCTGAAAATTTTAAGTTTTATGCTTATATGACACTATTTTTAAAAAACAACATTTTCATATTACTTTCATATTATAAATATTCTTGTATATAAATATATAGTCGATTAAAGTCTAACATCTTTGATTAGAGAAGTTAAAGATACTAACTAAAAAGGGACAGTTCGAGTATTACTTTTTTTTATCCTTTTTATGTTATTTCCATGCATATTTCAACCTCAATGCTTCCCCTTAAATTATTGGCACACTAAGAATGTTTTTGATTTGACTATAATTTTGTAGTTCAACCTAGTTGGGTCTTTTTGAGTTGTAGTCTGGTCTTGTCTAATGAAGTTATGATGTTTTTACTTGGACTGAAATTTTTTGACTTGGTTTGATATATGTTTGGTTTCTGTTTATTTTATAACTATCTAAGTCTTGCTTGGTCTGGTCTGAATTGGTCTGGTCTGGTCTGGTAAATGTCCGGTCTCAGTGTCTTTTATAACTTGTCTGATCTGGTTGGTTTGGTTTGTTCTGGTCTGGTTTGGTCTGGGATCGAAAAAAGTTCAAGTAAAAACATCCTTAGCTTTACGTGTATTTTGCAACTGTAGAATTTAATCTGATTTGATTTTGTTTGATCTGATATGGTATGATCTGATCTGTTAAGTCTAATTTGGTTTGATCTGTCATGTCTAGTCTTACTATATATGATTTGTTTAATTTCCACTGGGTATGATCTAATATGATTTCGTGTGAAAATGAAATCAACCTAATTAAAAACACAACTATTATAAACACTACACTAATCACTATCAAGTATATCTAGAAAAAAAAGGGAGGTGACTACGGACCGTCGATCCTGGGCTCTTCAAAGCATTTAAATGGTTCCTTTTGAGTCCAAGTTTTGAACCAAAGAAATGTATCGAATCATTTACCCAAAGAATTGGCATTGCTGAGTTCAGAGTTGAGGATGGGACAAAAAACTGGTCAAAGCTGTCGCATTAATAATTGGACCAAACAGGATTTGTGATGACTGGTCAAATGTTAGAAAGACACCAAAATAATGGCAGTCGCGCCAATTAGGCCATGGACGGCCAGAGGGAATCCACACCGCCATGTGAATGGGTCACACCTCATTATGATTTTATTTTTGAAAGCACCTAAATATAATACTCCTTACATCCCGCAAAGAAATTCACGGTTTAACCCACACATATTTAGGAAATAAATTTATCAGGGGGTAAATTTTACTATTTTGACACTATTTCCACATTACTTGACATTGTTTGACACTGTTTTGCACTGTTTGACAAGGTTTTGAGGTAGATAATTTCCCATTTAAGAAAATGAGAACTTCTTTTTGAGATTGCTAAAAATGAAAGTGCGAACTTCCATTTTTAGAGTTCTTCCTAATTAGCTACTCAATGTGAACAGAATGTTTTGGAATATTATAAGCTTCCTGTTTTTGTGCATTTTCAAGCTCGGAAACCAAAAAAAATCTCAACATAACAGTTTTTGATAAGATTTAGAGTTCTTTTTAAGGAATAAGGTGTAAGATTTAGGACTTGTAGAAAAACATAAACACATATTTCCCGTGATTTAAATGAATTAAGCATCACATATTATCGGATACTAAAATTAAAAAAAATAGTTGACGACTATGATGATGATGATCATAATTATACTCCCTCCGGTCCCAAATGAAATTCATATTTTGACTTCACACAAATTAAGGAAATAAATTTGACTTTACTGTAGAGTACACTGTTGTGACACTGTTTGGCACTGTTTTGCACTGTTTTACACTGTTTTGATATAGAAAATTTGCCAGATCAGATAAGGAAGGGAGAAAAGTGTGAAGTTTATTTTGGATCTACCCAAAAAGGAAAGTATGAATTTTATTTGGGACCGGAGGGAGTAATTATTACTCGTATTAATATTATTACTATTATATTATTATTATTATTATTATTATTATTGTTGTTGTTTTTGTTTTTATTATTAGTATTATTATTACTACTACTATTACTACTACTACTTCATGGGTAAAGAGTAGGGGCGGATGTGTGCTAGGCCAGGGGTGGGCTTCAGCCCAGCCCATTTTTTTTTAATAGTATTGGTACATTTTCAAATCTCAGTCCAGCCTAAATTATTTGTCTGCCCACCCCACAAATAATTCCCAACCCATCCCCAAAAAAATAACTGGCAACTAAACCTTACGTCCTAACGCAGTTACGCACACGCAGTCGGCAACTTAACCTCGGAACCTCCGATTCTCTAAACACCGAAGGGACGAAGACGACGAACACTGAAGCAGCGAACGGAACGCCGAACGCCTCTGGCTCCGACCGACCGGACTGCCTCCAGCCTCCCTCTCTCGGCCTCTCGCTTTCTCGACCAGTCCTCCAGACTCTAGCGACCGGCACTCCGGCAGACGACAGTCCAGCGGCCAGCCTCCACTCCTCCAGGTAAATCTTCTTGCGGTCTTGCCCTTTTACCAAGTAATTTGTGTGCATTTGGTATAATTTGGCCGATTGAGTTTGGTGTTGGTGTTGAATTTTAATTTGTGTAGTTCGTGAATTTTAATTTCTCGGTGAAGTTATTCACTTCTGCTGTGAATCTGTGAACCGTGATTGACCGATTGTGTATTAAACTATTAATGTATTAATTATTACGTAGTATTATTTTTAGCATTTTAGAGTTTTAGGGCTAGGGAATCATACAATCGTTTTGATTATTAATTGAATTTTTCAGTACATAATTAATTAGTTTTATTTTTTATATAAGTATTTTAATATATACCAATATTGAAAATGTTTTTTTAGAATGGATAATGAACATGTTGCCAAGAAGGGAAAGAAGTTGATTTCATCATTCTTTCCGAAAGTGAATCGTCAAACTGGTGAAGGGAGATCTGAACCTATACATACGACAGTGCAAGATCTACTCAATGAGGATCTTCCACATGCTGTAGTCCCTGAAATCCAAACTATCTCAAATTTGGAGTTGCCTCCATCTTTTTCCATTGAGAGGGATCCGGGAAAAAGAAAGCAAATTCATGAATATCATGTCAATGTGCGAGATGAAGTTAGACGTGCATATCTAAATGTTGGGCCTTATCAACTGAGAATGGAAGCTTATCCGGTTAAAAAGTTTGAAGCTCAAAACCGAAGTTTTCAGAAACACTGATTTGACAAGTTTAATTGGTTAGAGTACTCACCTGTGATTGAAAAAACTGCTTCCTTTTCTTGAGTGACATTCATATGAATACTACTTCTGCATTAGTTAATGAAGGATTTCAAAGTTGGAAGAGGGTAAATCAAGGAAGTCAATGTGCATTTCTTCAACACATTGGTATTTCAGACAAATCACCTCATATGATGTGTGTTCAAAGAGCTACAAATTTGAGGCAACCATCTGGTCATATCAAGAATGTTTTTCATGTCCAATCGCAACAAGAAAAGGAGAAAAATCATTTGCGATTGAGAACTTCTATTATAACTGTCCGATGGTTAGCACTTCAAGGTTGTGCCTTTAGAGGTCATGATGAATCTGTAACATCATCAAACCGGGGAAATTTTATTGAACTAGTGAAAGCTTTTGCGACTATGAATACCAAAGTTCATGAAGTTGTACTTGAGAATGCTCCTAAAAATGCTCAGTACATTGCTCCCGACTTTCAAAAAGAGATCTTGAATATAATGGCGAATAGAGTTCGTCAAATGGTTCGTGAAGAAATTGGAAATAGTTGTTTCTGCATTCTCATTGATGAAGCACAAGATATATCTAAACAGGAGCAGATGACAATTATTCTAAGGTTTGTGAACAGCCGTGGAATTCTTACAGAGCGTTTCTTTGCCATCAGAAATGTTAGTGACACTGTGGCAACAACCTTGAAAGGTAAAATACGTGATGTGCTTGGTCATCATGATCTCCAAGTTTCAAAAATGAGAAGCCAAGGGTATGATGATGGGAGTAAGGATGTTTTTACTTGGACTGTAATTTGCTGGTCTGGTCTGATCTGGTCTGGTCTGGTCTGGTCTGGTCTGATCTGGTCTGAACTGGTCTGGTCTGGTTTCTTTGTATTTTTATAACTATCCAAGTCTGGTCTGGTCTGAACTGGTCTGGTCTGGTCTGGTATGATCTGGTCTGGTTTGATCTGGTCTGGTCTGGGACGAATTACAGTCCAAGTAAAAACATCCTAATATGCGAGGCTCATGGAATGGCCTTCAGGCATTATTGAAGTTATTCAAAAAAAGGAAAAATATTATAATTCAAAAAACTTATGACGACATAGTTTATTCTCCTATAAAACTAGTTAATTGTTTAATTGTTAAACTAGTTAATTGTTATTTTTATATTAAAGTTGTTCGAATTTTATAAGAAAAGTAGTTAAACTTGTTAAATTTTTGTTTATTTATTTTTTGCTGCAAAATAGTTCGAATTTAATTAAACTTGTTAATTAGTTGCATTGTGACATTTTCTCATTTTTAATTGTATTTCAAATTGTTAGATTTGTATTTCAAATTAACTAGTTTAATTGTACTTCGAATTTAATATTTGTTATATTTTTAAGATGGAACGTGGTAGAGCTTCTGTAGATATGGGTAAGCTCCACCGCAACCGAAGAAAGGAGATTGTGAGGAATCATCCAAGCTCACACAAAGGTAAGGGACGGGCCGGGTCTTCATCTCAAACCCGAGATGATTTTGATGCGGATTACAACCGGAGAGATGAGGATGCGATGTCCGATGAGCAAACATCACAACTATTGCAACAACATCAAGGGCGCTTTTTGCATCAACAAGACATCCCGATCATTGAAGAAGAAGAGCTTAAGGATGATGATGCAGAGGAGGGGGGTCCGCAAACAGTCGAGGATGAGGTTCACGACACACAGGATGACGAGGAAGAGCAAGCGGAAGAGGCTGGTTCTTCCCAAAGCGGTGACAAAGTTGAATTTGCCTTTAAATTTATGTGTAAAAGACAGGTTAACGGCGTTGGGAGATGCTATGAAGTGGTGAAGGGGGAAATTAAACTTATTTGGGCTAGTAATCAACTTAAGATGCAATGGAAAAATTATTTGAAAGAAAGACGTGTCAAATATTATGTTTTTTCTAAAGATTTGTCTATTTGTTGGAATAGTACTTATAATTTAATTAAGGTGCTTATTAGATTTAAAAACAATTTTCCTGCTTTTTTTAAGAGAATATGCTAACTATATTATAAACCCGTCCGACATCGAGACTTGTGAAAAAATTGTGAATGTTTTGGTGTTTTTTAATAATGCAACTCAAACTTTTAGTCATGTTTATAAACCTACCGCAAACCAATTTTTTGTTGAAGCTGTTAATCTCGCCGGCGCTTTTTGTGAATTTGCCGATGCCGCTTACGTTAGTTATTTTTGTGATTTCATGAAACAAAAGTTTTTAAAATATTATTCACATATTCTGCATATATATAGTATTGCAATCCTCGTTTTAGACTTAATTCTTTGGGGCAATGTTTAGATTACTATTATGCTTCTTTTTTGGTCCATTGCCTATGTACGACGAAAATACCATAGACCCTAAACAAGAATTCCAAGAGGTTAGTAATTTATTATATCAATTATTTAATGAGTTTCGGTAACGCACCTCCTCCCCCGCCACGAACATCTTCTTCATCTAAAGGAAAATCAATTTTTAAATCTACATTTGGCAATCTTATGAAAAAAAGTAAATCAACTTCGGTTAATGAACAAAGCTTGATTAACGAGCTTTCTTTGTATCTAACATTTCTTGTTGAGTATGAAGAAGGGGATGACTTTGACGTTCTTCAGTGGTGGAAGGAAAAAGAAAGAATGTTCTCGATCTTATCAAAGATGGTTAAACAAGTGCTAGCAATGTCGGTATCAATAGTTGCTGCGAAACAAGAGTTTACTGCGGCCGGAAACGTGCTAACGGATTATTGAACGAGATTGAGCGCAAACTCTCTTGAGTCGCTTGTTTGCTTCAACGATTGGTTGAAGGCCCAACGTAGAACTCAAGAAATGAGCATCGAACCCACCCGCCACTTTATGGATGAAACAACCGAAGATGTCGGAATTTCCGATTGATTCTTATTTATTAAAAAGTGTATTTCATGTTTTATTTTTTTCCCAATTTTCAATTGTACTACATATTTCAAATAAATATATTTTCTTTTTTATGTCCAACTAATCTTAACTTAATATTTTAAACAAAAAAAGCCGGAATGTACAGACGTGTATTAAGACATGGGCTACTCCTCCTATCAAGTTGACCTTTTAGGATGGAACCCCGAGTCTTAACAGACATGTAAACGGAATGTACAATTCAAGAGTGCGTATACCGTGGGATTATCCTACGATGAGCACCGTGCTCCACTCCAAAAACGTCATAGCTTTACACAATTAAAAAAAACGCATGAACAGTACACACGTGAACAGTACACGCGTGTACAATAACTAGTTTTTTCTTTCATTTTGTTTGAGTAACATGAATGATATAACTCGCGTGTAAAGATATATAACTTACGTTATTGATCAATGTAACTCAAGTTCATTCAAAATGTAACTTGTCAAATACATAGTATAAGAAATACAATATTGATTTCAATGTAAATAATGAAAAGAGAGAGTCTAATTGCACAATTTCTTTAGGTAAATCGTGAATATGTTTTGTTTTTAATATCATGACCATAAAAAATAATTTTTTTAAAAAGATCATTTTTTTAAATAGCATGGGTTGATTTTTTAATGTAACTGATGTTATTACAAATGTAACTCGCGTTGATGGCAAATATAACTTAGGTGTATACACAATGTAACTTGTTGGAAAATTGAACATTTTTTTTGTGTGTTTGAGAATAATATATATCATAAACATTAATTTCAATGGAAACAATGAAAAATTGATCCTAATAGCTTAATTACTTTTTTAAACAGTGAATATGATTTATTTTTAATATTAGGGCTATAAAAATGATATAGCAGGGGTTTATTTCGTGATGTAACTCGCATACATTAAGATGTAACTCGCGTATATTAAGATGTAGCTCGCTTACATTAAGATGTAACTCGACCTGAGAAAGATGTAACTTCATGATATATTATCAAATGTACCTTCAAGAATTAAAATAAACAAACTAAATGTCCTTAAAACCTCTAAAAACATATAAAGTGATAAAAAAATATTATAGAAAAAGCGTGTCCATATAAAAAATATTACAAAAAAGTGTATGAATATAAAAAGTATATTACAAATTAAGTATATGAATATACTCCCTCCGGTCCTAAATAAACTTCACACTTTGACTTCACACAAATTAAGGAAATAAATTTGACTTTACTGCAGAATACACTATTGTGACACTGTTTGATACTGTTTGACACTGTTTTGCACTGTTTTGATGTAGATAATTTGCCAAATAAGGAAGGGAGAAGAAGTGTGAAGTTTATTTTGGACCTACTCAAAATGGAAAGTGTGAAGTTTATTTAGGACCGGAGGAAGTAAAAAATATTACAGAAACAAAAATAGTCTATGAATATGAAATGCAATATACTTATTTTATTTAGATTAATAAAATTTTTGTTATGTATTGATAAAGAATAAAAAAAGTAGATTCAATTATAATTTAAGATGAAGATAAAGAAAAGTAGGATTGTTATTAAATTTTTAGTATTTTAATTTGATGGAAAAAGAAAAGAATTGAACAAAAGAAAATTAAAGAAAGAAAAACAAAAAAAAATGAATGATGCTTTAGTAAGAAGGAAAATGGAAGAGCACTTGCCTAAAGTGAGATCGGCACACCATGCGGAAGGTGGCCGATCTCAAAGTATAATTTGCCACAATTCACAATTCAATCATGCACGAATAGGGGTTTAATTTTCTGTGTGCATTAGCCACCTTTTCTCTTTTTCCTACTTTGTCTTTTCTTCTTTCTTATTCTTTCTGTTCATTTTCCTTTCTCTTTCACACTCTTTTCTAGCCTAATTACAATCACATGTTACTTTTCTGAATCTCCATTTTTGGTAAAACTTTTCTAATCTCCATGAAAAATACAAAGTGATGAATATTAAAGAACAGAGGTACTAATAAACAAAGCAAAAAAATTGGACGGAGAGTAAATAATATTCCATCCTGTGTCGTAAAATATTCTCAACTTATTTAGTCATCTGATCATCTCAAAATATATTTACATTTTCATTTAATGTATATACACAGTATGGTTAAAATAAATTTTAATCATATACGAAGTAGATTTTGTTTTCTTATTTCAAGAGTGATACTCGGATATGGATTCTGGGTAAAAAATGTCCAAGTCAAAGATACTCTTTAACCAATGACGTCGAATAATCATACAGAGAACTGGTACCAATGCCTTCCTAGAAATGTAAAAAGCAGTGTCAGTGAAACCATGAAATTAAAGTAATAGACGTACTGAAGGTTCTGAATCCTATAACATGAATCCATGATGACCTCTCCCATTCCTGCTCTCTCACTATTAACACAAAAATGGTCATGGTTACATTTTTATATACTCCATGAAAAGTACCTCTTTCTCCCGCTAAGATTGTCTCATTTTACCTTTTCGAGAAATCTCACTAAGATTGTCCCATATAAAATTTAATAAACTTTGTGAGACTCTAAATGTTTTTTACTTTATTCTTACTTTATCAATTTAATATCAACCATACAAACTCACTTTTCTTAATAATCGTGTCACTTTCTCTTGTCTCAATTTTAGTGGGACGGAGGTAGTAAGAATGACACTCCATTCCCCAGGAACCCTTCAACATCGATATAATAGTCAATTGGAAGGATATAAATTGGACTTTAGTTACAAACTGATAAATAACTTTTTTTAGATCAACTGACAAATAACTTAGAGTTTATGTCTTAGAGTCTGTTTTGATTGATTGAATTGTACTCCCTCCATCCTTTATAACCTTGTCATGTTTGATCGTCGTGAGGACTAATAAAGTAAAATCTATGTGGTTGATGTTTAATTTGTGCAGAAAAGAGAGAATTAACTAGAACCACAATTTCTTTACCTAAAAGGGAAAGTGGCAAAGTTAGTGGGACATTAAAAAAAGAAAGTTTACAAAGTTTTAAGGGAAAAAAGGAGTATTTCGTATTAAGATATGAGGTTACTCACTATTACGTGTGGACTCGATCATTTATTTCATTTTTATGATCTTATTTTGGCGTTATGTTTGTTTACATTGTTCTGTTTTTTGTTGATGTCTTTAGTTTTAGATCTACAGTAATGATTGACAATTTCGCTAGATATTTTGTCGTTAGAAGGATCATATGACCAGTAATTGATGTGTCACACTCGTTTAATGGTTAGCGATTCGTATTGCTCTTTGTCGGAATGATCGTTTCTAAGTTTAGCCATAAGGTTGATAGTACTAGTTGATTACGATAGTTGTTGTTAATGTTGGTCTCTTTGAATTTTCTGTAATGATCCAAATCTTAATAATATTAATATAAGCGGTTTTTCTTTTAAAAATTTAGTGAAAGTTATGATATTAGTTTTTAATAATATTATTACTTCGTTGATAACAATGTACAGAGAATTAGTGGTAGAAAAATGTAACCGTACAACTTATATGATACGGAGTATTAATATGATCTATTCTAGTACGTAGTAGTATATATATATAATTATATATATGTACTCATTCCTTAATGGGCAGAAAATCGTTCGATGATACTTATTCCTATTTATTTCTCAATTATATCAGCCGTGAAACTCTTTCATTTAATGGGTTAGCAGCTAAATGCTGGCGTCATAAAATAACCGATTCAATCAGCAGAGTTGGTTGGGGGATTAAGTTAAAGGGTTGTAAAAAGCTGTTTGTTAATTTAACTATTTAGCTGTAGTAGCTATTAAGTAATGCCTTATTTTCAAAACGTTAAACTCAAAACGATGTTATTTGCTGTGTTTCCATTTTAGCAATTTTGTCCAAAAACGTTAAAGCCAAACAGTTATTTATGAAATAGCATGAATCAACATTTCCATTGTTTGGAAACGCTAAAAATAAATATAACCGCTATTTCTTGATTGAAACGTCATTTTTCAAAACACATTGTGAGTCTAATTTTATGCACAACTCGTTTCTTCGTGTCTCATTAAGTGATTTTGGGTATCTTTGGCGCGACTAGCCGAAAAGATACTTTTGTGAGCTTTTTAATAACTGTTAGCTTTTAGTGACTGAAAAGATCTTAAAAAGAAAAGGTGGTAGCTGTTTAGTAGAAAGCCGACTGTTTGATTTAGTTCTGTTTGGTATACAAGCTGTTAGGACAAATTAATACTAAACGTTACGGTCTTTTCTCAGATGTTACTCCCCGTAGCATCTCAAAAAAGATATTTTATTTTTTTAAAAGCTCTTAAAGTTTTTCATGTCAAACATACAACTAAAAGCTTTTAGAAACTTTTTAAACAGTATGAAAGGTAGAAGGCAGAGATTTATGTCTGCCAAACATGCACTTTATGTAGTTTAATCGTTATTTCGTATTCAAAATTGAAAAGAGTATGCCCTTGATTGGTGAAGGATGTCGGCCAGCCATTAGCAAATAATTCTAGCATCCATAAACCGTATTTATTTTGGTCAATGATGATGGTGTCTTATCCTAATCCATTACATTGAATGTTTGAATGTTTCCCTTGAAATTTTGAGCTCACACCAATACACCAAACCTTTATGTGGATTTGGATCGATATTTACCGATTTTGTGAAGTTAGGGGTTATCCACGGCAAATTATACCGTGCAACCGGCGCACCATGAGGATGGTGCGCCCGGTTGCAAAACGACGCAGCTTCACTCTTTTTTTTTTTGCTTTTGTTGTTTAAAAATGATGATAACTTTCTTATTTTTGATCTGATTTTTATAAAATTTATATCAACATTTTTTATTTTTCATGATCTTTCAAATGAGACCAATATTGCTTATGTAATGTTAAGAAATTATCGAACTATTATATTAATGAGTATTGGATTATAAGGAAAATCGAATCTGTTAGGGAGATGATAGGTTTGTGAAATAGAAGATTGAATCTGTTTGGGAGTGGATCAGTGGCCTCAGTTACATTTGATAATACATTGAGTTACATCTTTTTATGAGCGAGTTACATCTTTTTATAAGCAAGTTACATCTTTTTATAAGCAAGTTACATCTTTTTATAAGCAAGTTACATCTTTTTAAAAGCGAGTTACATATATATAAACACGAGTTGCATTTGACATGCCTGAACGCGACTTACATATATTTACACGTAAAGTTACATATTTTTACACGTAAAGTTACATATTTATACACGCGAGTTACATATTTATACACACGAGTTGCATTTGACCTGTCTGAACGCGAGTTACATATTTTTTTACGTAAAATTACATATTGTTACACGTAGAGATACATATTTATACACACGAGTTGCATTTGACCTGACTGAACGTGAGTTACATATTTTAACACGTAAAGTTACATATTTTACACGCAAATGTTAATATGTTAAAATTACATAGGCAATATTGGTCTCATTTGAAAGATCATGAAAAATAAAAAATATTGATATAAATTTTATAAAAATCGAATCAAAAATAAAAAAGTTATTACCATTTTTTAAAAACAAAAGGAAAAAAAAAATATAAAACCGTACCGGTATACGGTGCTCACCGTATACCGGTCGTACGGTATAGGCACTCGTTATCCACCGAATTATCCGACAAGACATATAAATTGTTGCAAATTCCATCTTCTTCTGAAATTCAGCTCAACACACAAGAGTTATAACATTCACTCAACCAATTGAGCTACGCGTGCAGATCCAACTGAGCTACGCGTGCAAATGATTATCTAGCTAGCTGTGATGTGCAACAATACTTGTCATTGTTGAAATTTTGGTTGAAATAATTGAATGAGGATAATGATATTTTTATACTTAAAACATACTGGTACAAAGTATTTGATTAATCAAACACAGAAAAAGAATATGAATAAAAACTAAAATTATTCAACATTATCGATTCGAAAAGTAACTCTAATTTAATTTTTAAATCATGAAATAAAAAATCAACGTTTGAAATAAAAATAGTTTCAAACGGGTCTTTATATATTCGAAATCCTTAATTCTAATGACTACGTTGTTGTATTCAATTTGTCACCCTTTTTTATTGTCCACCTTTTTTGTGATTCTAAATCCTCACTTTAACTAAAGAATTATTCGAGGTTTAATATTATTTTAAATAAAATATAAGTTTTGACGAAAATATGATAATAATTCTTACAGCCACTGCGATATAGTTATATAGTACTCCGTAATAACAAAAGACAACATAATTATCATGACCATCATAGTTGATGTGCAAATACAATCATATTTAAAAGTCATATTTTTTTCATTTATTTTTATTTTATATAATTATTTTTCATTCTTTCTTGCTCAAAATAATAAAAAGACATTCATAAACTAAAGAATTTAAATAAAGGGGAAGTACATTTGAATAATATGAACCATCTCACGTTCTCCGATAATAATACACACGAATTATATTATTTTAAATAATATTAACTAATTTAATACATACTGCATAGTATATAACAAAAATATCATTTAATCCAATAAAATACAATATCAAACCATCAATTTAATGACGAGATATTATATACTACGTATAAGATTAATTAGAGTTTTAACATTGTGCTTTCTCATTATTCAAATCATTTATTTTTGAATTCTTAAATCTTCATTTTAATATAAAGTATGTTATCAAATATGCATGAAGGGATACTTGTGTGGCCTACCAAGTGATATTTGGCACACTTAATTGAAAAGGCAGAAATTACCCAAATAAGAATAAAACTGTGACAAAAATAAAAAATAGGACATTTTTATTCCAAAATAGGATCATATTATTAGTCCTCTTTGAAACATACCTATTTTTCATTCCATCTTACCCCTCCTTTAAATATGAGTAAAAGGTAGTCAAAAGTTATAATTAAATGTTTTAATTCATAATAAATTTGTAAATAATAATAAAAATAGTAGAAAAATACTAAAATTAATAAAATATTTATAAAATAAAAAATTTATATTTTTTAATTTTTTAAAAAATAATAAAATATAGTAAAAATCCATAAAAAAATTAAAAAAATTGTGGATGCCTGTCCCACCGCCTGTACTGCCTTCCTGCACCACCATCTCTGACCGGTGTAAAAAATGCCATTTTTTCTAAAAAAAAATGCCATTTTTATGAAAATGCAAAAAATGACATCTTATTCTTTAGAATGCCAAAACTTTCATTGAATGTGTCATAAATATGACATTCCTAATGCATGTGACATTTTTTCCCGCGGTGACCGGAGGTGGTGGTGATGGGGCGGCAGATATGGTAGTGATTTTTGTTTTTGTTTTTTGTATTTTAAAAATAATTAATTTTTTTAATTATTTTTAAATTGCTATTTTTTAAATATATTTATTAATTTTTTAGTTTTTTTACGATTTTTTATTATTCTTTATTATATGATTATGAATTAAAACATTTGATTAGGTACAAGGGTATATTTGTCCAACATACACATAATTAGTCACATGAAATATAGTTTATTTTTTGGTTCTATTTGTGCAAGCTGACCGGCTTTTAGTCCTATTTTGATAATTAACACTTGAAAAGTAGCACACTATTTTCTAGAAGTTAGGAAAAGATATTACTCCATCCGGTCCTTAATTAACTTTACACTTTCCTTTTTGGGCCGTCTCATATTAAACTTTACACTTCTAGGGATGTCAAAAAAACCCGACCCGCAATGACCCGCCCTGGCCCGAGACATTTGGGGCGGGTCCGCCCCGCCCCGCCCCGCTTATACAATGGGGCGGGTTCGGGTATTAGAATTGACCCGTGCCGCCCTGACCCACCCCGACCCGACCCGCTGAATATATAAGTATACATACTTTTTCTTAAATTATAGTACTACAAATATACTT
Source organism: Cuscuta europaea (assembly GCA_945859875.1). NCBI lineage: Eukaryota > Viridiplantae > Streptophyta > Magnoliopsida > Solanales > Convolvulaceae > Cuscuta > Cuscuta europaea. Next base: position 8,131,699 of record CAMAPE010000057.1, read on the forward strand.
CAACATACATATGTGTATATACAATAAATCATAAATTCTTTGATCTTATAATATATGAATACGGAGTATATATTATAATGAGATGCACAACGGATTATCAATGTCTTCTTTATATATAGAATTTTAATACATATATTCAATTATTAATATAACTAATAAGATTAACTATTCAAGTTTGAGTAATTTTTCCTTAATTTTTGAAATTTTTAGCGTATCATAAATTTGATTTAATATATTGATTTTTAATTATTATTTAGAGATAAACATTATGTAGATTCAATTGGTAACAACTTCCCACAAAAAAATACATACTAGCTAATTAGATTACGGCGGAGCGGGGCGGGTCATGGGTCAACAAATTTGGACCCGTGAAGGTCACGGGGCGGGGCAGACCCGCCCCGCCAAGTCACGGGGCGGGTCCGGGTCTTGCAATACCCGCCCCGCCCCGACCCATTGCCATGCCTATACACTTCCTTATTTGCCTTATTTGGCAAACAAATCTACACCAAACACCTTATTTGGCAAACAAAACTACACCAAACAGTGCAAAACAGTGTCAAACAGTGTCAAACAGTATCAAACAGTGTACTCTACAGTAAGATCAAATTTAATTCCTTAATATGTGTGAAGTCAAAGTGTAAAGTTTAATAAGGACCGGAGGGAGTACATTTTTAAAACAAAGCTTACATTTTTTCCCCCATTCTAATTTGAGAAAGTATTGCTTCAATTATCTCTTAATTCTCATAAAGTATGTAATATTCATTCTATTTTTTCATAATCACTTTAATACTCGCTCCGGTCCTAAATAAACTTCACACTTTCTTTTTTGGCTAGGTCCAAAATAAACTTCACACTTCTTCTCCCTTCCTTATTTGGCAAATTATTTACATCAAAACAGTGCAAAACAGTGAAAAATAGTGCCAAACAGTGTCAAACAGTGTCACAACAGTGTACTCTAGAGTAAAGTCAAATTTATTTCCTTAATTTGTGTGAAGTCAAAGTGTGAAGTTTATTTAAGACCGGAGGGAGTATATTTTATCTAAATACAGTCATCCAATAAAACAATAGCTACTAAGCTTATTTTCTAGGCTACACGACTTCTTGAAGTGTCATTTGGATCATGTGCAAAACGTTGGACATCCATGTGCTACAAGAAACAAGAAAACTCAATCAAAATTTGAACACATGCACGTAATAAAAAAAACAAAAAAAAACACTTGAATCTGATTGGTGCTTTTTTGTAACAATATTAATTAATATCAATTCACCTTTTTTCTACTCCTCATATTTAAAAGATCATTATATTAGATCTTGTCACAATTTATGGAGAAAATAGTATATCTAATGAATAATGTAAAAAAAAGTCAGAAAAAGAAGATAAAAGTAGAAAAAGTAAGAACAATTGGAAAATTTAAATGAAAAAATTACCAAAAGTAGAAAATGTAATGAACTTTTAAATACATCTAAATAGGAAAATATAATAAACTTTTTTAATACTTGTCATAAAACAAATATGTTTTAAGTACTAAATGTAGTACTTAAAACATACTCGCTCCGTATTTTCAAAGATTTGTTTTCAGACCAATAAATTTTCTCAAATTTATCTGCTCACCCACTTACTTTTACATATGAACGGGGAAATAATGAAAATGGGTCAAATATCAGTAAAAAGATCACCGACCTGGCGACCTTGATGATGATGCATTGGAGGCTCTCGTCATCATCTCCAACATCAAGCTAAGGCTCTTCTCTATTCCTCTTCATTCATTGATAGAAACACTATTCCCCTCTCTCTCTAAACAGCTAGCATTCTTCTTCTCTCTCTGCAATACATACAAATAGTTGGTAGTACATACAGAGAGATAGAGAGAGAGGAATTGAATCTAATGGAGTACGAAAGGATTCACAAAGTGCAGGTATGTGATTTCATTGTCATCAAAACTTTGTTTTTCGTTTCTTTCCACCTGATTTTTCCTTTTGTTGTTTTCTTTATGAATTCTCTCATTTCTTCGCATTACATTTTCATTCTTTTTCTTTTTGTATGAGGTGTCTGTATTGAAAACTTGCAATGATTGAATGTGACTGTTTTAGTGAAATTCTGGATTGTATTGTCAAATTTTAATCTGCGTGTTCGAAAATACATTCCCACAGTGATTATTATTACTGTTATTATGGTCCCTCCGCTAGATAATTGTGACTGCAATTGTACTGAATCTTTTTGGGTATTCTTTAATTATCATCTCTTTTTCTCCCTTTCTCCTTCTTTGAGGGATTTGTCTCTAAAGTTAGAATCTTTGACATTTTTCATTTTCTTGAATTTGGTATATAGTCTTTTTTACCCTCTCTTTTCATTTCGAATGTGTGTAAACTTTTGGAACATTTTTTGTGTGTTTGTTTGGAGGATTGTGCTTGTAGAACGCTGGATTTGTTTGTAATAGTTTTTTCCCTTGATTTTCTCTTGTGTAGACTGGTTTACTATCACCAAGTAAGCTTAGAATGAAGCTTGTAGGAGTACATCATCAGAGGAAGAATAAGGATGGGTCAAATTCAAATTGTAACTCCTCAAGAACCTCACCTTCCAAAGTTGGGGATTCTGAGTTTGTGAAGAATAGCTTGTTGGCCGCCTCTGATTTTGAGGAAGAAGGTGCACTTTCTTGGCTTTTTTGTTTTTATGATTCATATATTTCATTGTTAGTTCTTCACTTATTCATCTTTGTGGTTATACACAAATGGTTGGTCCAAATTCAAATTAGAACACCATTTACCTTTTATGAATCACATCAAGGGAGTGAAGTGATGGTGTCATGGAGCCCAGTTCATAGTGAGTTTTGTGTTTTTTCAACAAAAAACAAAACAACACTCTTGGTCTAAAAACTACCGTATGTTTTTCAAATTGATTGGAACTTGATACTCCGTAGTTTATAGACCTAAAACAATTGAAGTTGCCTTAGTGTTTCACATATAGGACCACATTTTCAATTATTTCTTTTATAGGACTAAAAATTTGTATAATGATCATGTTACTCTTGAAACAACCTCCATGTAAACTATGGGAAATCATATGGTAATTGAAGAGCAGTTGTTGAGTCAATCCATAGTCATTAAACGGATGAAATAAGGGAAGCACTTTGAAGCTATAACCCGACTTTATCCTTATGAAGGACAAAATTGTCAAAAAATATTAACTTTAATTTGTAGGATTCTTATGCCCAGAACTGTTAACTTTCGTATTTAAGAGTCTTATACTCCTAAAGAAGAACTTGAAAGTACTCCTATTTAAGAAAATGGACAACTTATTACTTCTATCTAATGACTGAGTCAATTTCTCCTTTCAACAATTGGTTCTGATATGAAAAGTGATAGGTCACACTAGAGTGAGCCTGTGACTTGTGAGACCGTCTCTCGCAAGTGTCACTACTCACTAGTTTGTGCTTCTTATATCCAATAAATGTGATACCTTTTGCCTCTTTAGTATGGAGTATTTAAGATTAAGTAACGGACTTTCTTGAAATTTGTGCTTTTCTTAAACATTTGTTGTTAACTTTTGCAGCACCTAGGTATGGAACCACCACACTGAAATTGTCTGGAGATGCAATGCCAAACGGGAGCCATAGTATTCTTGAGACAATGGACAACCCAGACTTTAGCCATCCGAAGACACACCATCACCTAAAGGGCGAATTTGGCAATTCTAGTTCGGTTCACCCTTTAAAAATATATGAGGATGAAAATCTGGATTATGACAGCACTTCTAGCTTTGAGTTTCATAAAGGGGAGAGATCAATGCACCATTCCATAGCAAGATCATTCTCTAGACCTATGCCTTCGAAGTGGAATGACGCCGAGAAGTGGATAATGAGTAGGCAAAACATGCAAGCAAACCATCCATCCAAAAAGGTTCATTTTCAGACCCAAATGAACAGAATGCCGGGGATGAGTATTGTTAGGGTTGCCCCCGAATCCACTACCATAGTTGAAAGTAAATTAGCTGTGAAGAGGGTTGACTTTTGTCAACCGTCATCTAACAATGGAACTCATACTATTTCTGGTCAAGGGAATATGTCGACCGCCTTGATCGATCTTTCTCCTGAAAGCAATGATTTAGCAGAGAGGGATGATGGTAGCTTGACAGAAGATGAAGGTAAATTTTTGAAAAGCTTAAATATTTTACTTTTTTTTCGTTCATTTCCAGTTTTCCCCTTTGATTTATACTTGGTTCGTTTCTAAAAATTTAGTATTTTTTTCTTCTAATATACTTCAATTTTTTTATTTAATCGTTTAGGTTTTATTGGGGTTTCATAGGAAATTTGTAGGTGGTGATTAGTAAAGATAGAAGATTAAAAAGCAGAAAATGTATGAGAAGATAAAAAGTAAGGGTATTTATGTGTTTTTGTAATGAGATATTTTCCCAATTAGAAAGTAGAGAGTATAAAACACTTCTCAAAAAAGAATAGGGAGTAAAAAAACTGTGGAAGTATCAACTTTTGGTCCTTGTTGTAAATTAAATTATCATTTTGATGCACAAGTTAGGCATCTACCAGTTTTGGTTTTTCCAAGCAAATTTACGGCTCATTGGCTCATATTGATCGCAATTATGAACAAATCTGGCTGATTTTCAAACAACACATGGTCGGAAGGACTACAGCAGATAAAGTGAAACTTGTGCACCACACTTAATGATTGATATTAACACTTCACAATTTGTTTTTTTGGGGATATTTATCAAGATGTGATAAATGGACACTAAATGACTAAAACAAGTTGTTTTTAATGATTGTCTCACACAGGTCTAACTGATGGCATTAGATCGGTTTCAATGAGAGACATGGGAACAGAAATGACTCCGATTCCAAGTCAAGAACCTTCCAGGACTGCAACGCCCACTGGGGCTACGACCCCGCTTCGCAGCCCAACCTCATCAATCCCGTCTACTCCTCGAAGAGGAGGGGAAGAGCCACCACCAACTACTCTAGACCATCATCATGCCTTTGACAACCATAATAATAGTAATAATAATTTTCAGCTAGAAAATAGTAATCAAAGGGAATTGTCTGAGCAAGAATTGAAGCTCAAGACCAGAAAAGAGATAGTATCCCTGGGTTTGCAACTCGGTAAGACGAATATTGCTGCTTGGGCAAGTAAGGACCAGAAAGAAAGGGAGAGCTCTGATGGTCAATGCACAGAGACGACTGAGCTTGAGCATCAAGTTGAGTTTGCCAAACGTGCCGCTGCTTGGGAGGAAGTTGAAAAGTCAAAGCATGTCGCTAGGTCTCACTGATTCCTTCTTTATACCATTCCTGCCCCGTTTGTAAATTTTCTGTGCTAATTATGTTCTCTACTTTAACTGGTCAATACTTTAGTACTTAACTGCTTGAATTGTTATTACACTCAGATTTAAGCGCGAAGAAATACAAATTCAAGCTTGGGAAAGTCAACAGGAAGCGAAGCTTGAAGCAGAAATCAGAAGAATTGAGGTATTTAACTAATAAAAGTCCAACCTTTACACTCCATTTTGTTTCCATGAAAATAATTATGAGCAGAAAACAAATTTCCCATGAAAAACACTCCCAGGTATCAGCTTATTTTGCTCTTATCGGACGTGCCTTAGTGCATCAATGGATCATATTCCCTCTAGAGTAGGACAAATTTATTTAGTAGGATGCAAAAGTTAGAGACTTGGAGACCATTATCTTTTATACAAGGGCAAATTTTTAGAAGGAAAGAAGATCTTCATTCATATTGCTTTTATTTATGTTATCAGGCACAAGTTGAGAAATTGAGAGCACAAGGACAAGCAAAGATGGTAAAGAAGGTAGCAATGGCAAGACAGAAATCAGAAGAAAAGCGTGCAATGGCTGAGGCCAGGAAAAACCGCCTAGCTCAGAAAACTGCTTCCGATGCCGAATATATTCGCCAAACTGGTCGGTTTCCCTCATCCACTCTCTTGTGTTGTGGATGGTAATTATTTTAGCTACTTGTTTGTGTTAATGTAAGTTTTCAGATGGGGGGTATTATTTACTTCGCTAGAAGGTAAATAAATGCTCCTTTCTACATAAACTATTAGGTGATGGGTCCCTTCTGTAGCTCTCGAGAGTCAAGAGTAGTTTGTATATGCTGGAATGCCATTTTTCCTATCTTTATCAAGAAAGCATTTTTTATACTCGTAGTTAACCTGTTTTGATTTTTGGAAATATCTAATTAAATGATTTGCATCCAACAGCTTTAAAGTGGAGTATAATAAAATGACTTTTGGTTCTCGGAAGTTGATTTTGGCGTTTGGTAAAAGAAAGTACAACATTACATCAGCAAAAGGGGTTTGGTAAATCAGCTTGTCAGCTGAAAAAGTTAGCTTGTTTGACCATTCTCTGTTTCACCAGTCAAAACATCCAAAATAATTTGGTCCAAAAGGTGGAATCTCCCATCGACCTCGACCCGACATGATTGTGGAGGAGTTAATCACGATGACTCAGTCATCAAAGCGGTGGTAGGCCTTATACACGTGCGCATAAGAGTTCGAACCTTATTTCAGGTTCTGTAACCTTCACACGGCCGTTGCGGGTTTCGAACCTTGGTCACTTGGTTCAATTTTTCCACCATTCGGCCAAAATAATAGAACGAGCTTCTTTGGTAATTTAACTTTTGGCTTTTAGGGAGAAAAGGCTGAAAATGAAAATTTTGGAGGTGTGTTTGGATCAGCTCATCAGCGAACTCCATTTCCTTTTTCTTTCGTAAAGTGATCTTTCCTTTCTTTCGCTGTATCTGTAGTACTAAGAAAAATGACAATATTTAAACTTATAAATTCAAACAGGACACAAATAGAAAGGCACACATAATTAACTTCCAACCATAAATTCAGACAGTAATGTCTCTTATTTTATTTCCTGAAAACTCAATTTACAGCAAGTAGCATTTCAGCTACCATTGATATATTTCAACTACCTTACGGAATTTCAGCCATTCTTGTCACACTATGATTATGAGAGGATTCCCACGAATAAAACATATACCGTACTTAAACGGTAAAAAATATAAATCAATGTTTAAAATTCTTTAAATATGCATCATTTGTGATTAGATAAAAACACCCTTGTAGGGGTTGAAACTTGGCCATTTGATTGCCGCGCGCTGCTGGTCACCGAACTGCCATCACTGCTGGTCTTCGGAGTGCCGCCACTATCGTCAGTCTGTCATTGGACTGCCGCTGGTCGCTGCACTTTCGCCGGATTCCCTAATTAAGTAGAGTTAGGGGAATTAATTAATGAAATTAAAGATAGAAAGGTAATGCTTAGACTTGAGAGAATATAAATTCATGGACTCCTATTTATCAACTTTAATCATGTTTTGGACTCCTATATTGAGAACTATAATCATGTTTTAGTCCTATTTATAGTATTTTTTTTATTATTTGTATTAAATCTCGACCACTGATGACCATGTACTGTAACAACCATGAACCATCGGCAAGATTAGATTTGTTTGTCAAGATTAGATCGTTTTTCTGGAAAATGTATGAGTTTTTTTTTCTCGAAGAAGGGTACTAATCTTATTTTCCAAAGTAGGATAATTTTAAACGTATTTCTCAAGAAGAGATATTCCCCGGGTCAGCATGCCATGTCAGCGCCCGAGTTAAATTGCATTTCAACATCATTAATCCGCTACGTGAGCTGTGCATTTCACATATACATGTCTCATAAAAGTAAGAGCATCATCAATGGTATCAAGTCTAGTCTAAATAAAATATACCACTTGTCAAATAAATAGAAGGCTTTCTAATCCACATAATACAATGTACGCTCACTAAACATTAAAATACGAAAGAAGGCTCCAATGCAAAAAGTGTAAGGCTTGAAAGCACGTAGGTAGAGTAAACTATATTCATGGAAATCTGTCGTACATGTTCCAATTTTTACTAACTTTTCGGACGTGCAAAGTGATAATCCTGGCGGTTTCCCTTTTAATTTGTCCAGTCATCAAGTGAGCAAGGCTTTCTACACCCGAACATTTAAATCGACAGTGTCTAACATTTTTTTGTCAAATCATCAAAATTGAACGGAGGACTACATGCGTTGGAGAAGAAATTAAATGAACAATGTTCAAATTGATGATATGGCACACTTTATTTGTACTAGACTTGAATGCATTGGAGATGCTCTAAGCTACTAGGAATAGAACCTACACCCATCCATTTAAAATTCACAATCTTAACCCACTGCGCCACCAACATTTTTTAATACACTCATATTAAAACATACGGAGTATATCATTACTAATATTGTGTCAGACATCTTTAATTAAAACAAATCTCTCCTTCATTTTATTCCGTTCCATCAATGTTGATCCATCGTTTTGCCGTATTGTTCAAGTTGCGACCATCGCCATTCCTTTCTTGCACCGGCTTCGTGAGTTTTCTTTGATTTCAATCGGCACCAATGCACTTCACCCTCCGGCACCGGCTTCACAAGTTCCATCGGCCTCAATGTCACCACACCAGAGTCCAGACGCTTCTACTTCAAGTTATTGCTTAGTCTCTTTTTTCAGAGATTACAACCTAAATTTTACAAGCTTAAATCAGAATTTCAGAGATGCATTTTTCATTGCAATTAAACATGAAATTAAATTTAAAAATAGCAGTTTGGTGATTTTGTGTTTGGATTTTCGAGTATGACCCCTGACTGAATTTTGGGCAAACAAATATTCCGTTTACCTACACAACTTTATAAAGTTTAGTACTGAACTTTTTATTAAATCTATACTTCAGGAAAAACAAAAATTGTAGCCTATTATATTATAATACGAAGAATGATATAGTCCCGTTCAAATGTTCAATACCATCTTGTTTTGATGATTTTAATGTGTGCTATTATGAAATTAGTCAATTACAAGACTTGTATTATTATATAAACATATGTTCATGCCTGCAATACAAGACATAATTTGTTCCGATTCAAGTTAACTAATGATTAGAAGAGTTTTATTATTATGTAATCATATGTTCATTCTTGCAGTGCTATTAATTTTTAGGTGACTTTCATTATTAATTTAATGTGATATGTTTTTTCAATAAACTAGTTGAGGTTGGTAATATTTTTCTGCAATGCATACCAAAAAAAAGCATTAACACAAGTGTAATCCAATAAATGACTTGTTCGGAAAGTGATGTTGTGTTTTTTATAAGAATGTTGATAATAATGAGGTAGTTGACTTAGGATATATAGAACATGATGGACATTATGAGGCAAACACCGAGAATGATGAGGACCCATTGAGGAAAAGTGAAGATGGAGAGAGTGAGAAGAGAGGGGAGAAAGTGGAGAGGCAATTCGCTTCTTAAAAAATATTGATGATATTAATGAAGATGTGACTAGTAACTCACTATTACAGACGACTAGTGAGTGGACTCCAAGTGGTGAGCTAAAGAAAGAGTTAATTTTTGAGGATAAGGCTGATTTGAAAAGGGATGTGCGGCATTACACTCTTAAGAGATACCGTATGTATGAAGTTGTTGAATCGAAGAAAAATATGTGCTCATCGAAGCGTACGAAACAAAACGAAGGAGGTTGCGGTTAGGCTTCGAGCATGCAAACGCAAATCCAATCAGTTTTTGAAATCACTAAATATGATGACCTACATCAATGTGTGTACAAATGTTTGAGTCGCGATCATCCATTGTTATTAAATTCGAACTTATTAGCACGAGAAGTTGAAAATCAAGTCAAAGTAGAGGCTTCTATTACAATTGCAGCCCTAACACAAATTTCGAAAGGTAAGTTCTCTTATGATTTCTCATATAAGATGTGGTATGCAAAACAGAAGGCAATACAACCTCTGTTTAGTGATTGGAAAAAATCGTATAGAATTCTGCCTAAATTTATTTGAGTTCTCATATAAGATGTGGCAGTTAGAAATGCTGCAAGATCAAAATTTGGGAATTTTGCAGCGTATGTTTTGGGTTTTAACACAATCCGTTGAGGGGTTCAGATATTGTAGACCAGTAATTACTATTGATGGAACCCATTTGTATGGGAGATACAAAGGAAAAATGTTGATAGCTATGGGTGTTGACGGAAACAATCAATTGTTTCATCTATGATTTGTTATTGTTGAGGAAGAATCTTTCGACAGTTGGAAATGGTGTCTTAATTGTCTTAGAGAAAAAGTAACTCAACACCAAAGAATTTGTTTGATTTTTGATCATCATAAGGGAATTAGTCCTGCAGTAATTGATCATTATTCCAGGTGGCAGGAACTTTGGGGTTATATCATCGATACTGCTTGCGACATACATGCAGTAATTTCAATGACAAATTTCACAATAAACAATTAAAAGTGCTTGTTTATAGAGTAGGAAGTGCACACCAAGTGCGCAAGTTTGATACCATAATGAAAGAAATTGAAAAATCAATCCAGATGCTCACAAATCATTGGACAAGATCGGTCTACCTCAATGATCATTGGCTCATGATGGGGGTCGGCGTTATGGAATAATGACTACCAACTCATCTGAGGTGTTTAATAGTGTGCTAAAAGGTGCTTGGAATTTTCCTATCACGACATGTGTGCAACTAACTTTTTATCGGTTAGTTAAATTTTTTTTCCTGTGAGATGAGATTTTGTGGGAGATGCATTGGCTAAACGATACTTGTATATATGCCACATGTTCTTGCAACTATTCAAAGATATCAAGTGAAGACAAACATACACGACATTGTTCTGTTTGATAGAGCACAAGGAGTCTGTGAAGTAGTAACTGCCCCAAATGGGGAGGGGACGTAAAAAGGACTGATGTGAGTTTTCTCGCACTTCAAAAGATTGTAATATAGCGGTGAAAGTACGAGTATCGTCTCCACAGGGACGGTAAAAGGGAATTAAGAATTAACTAAAATCAGCGATAAAAAAAATAAATAAAACAAATGCGGTCGTACGAGATTTGGTTGTTTGAGAAAACTAAAATTGCAAATAAACGACTAAAAGTAAATGATTGAGTTCTTCTTAATTAACAACGAAGGGAACAGGGATTGATTCCGGGGTAATCAGATTTCTGACAGATCAGGCTTAATTACATGAATTTAATTTAATTGAGCCTAGCTAATCAATACTAAGTTCTTACCGCTCTCGCGGCGTAGAGTACAATAATTTAGGGGACCAGGCTGATCTCTCATGCGACAGGATCCTAAATTATTGCCAAGACGAACGAGCTTACGGCCCCTTAATCGCTACTAATCTCTTAGCGAATGATTAAGTGTGTGTGAATGTGTCCTAGAACAAATTAGATCTCTCTTAATTTATTCTATAAGCAATTGTAATTCTAGTGGCCATTCTAGGTTACAAAAGATATCAATTAAATTATTCAAACACAAATTAAATGGCATTCATGCAATTTACACCATCAAGAACCTAACCATACATCATGATTAACCCCTTCATCAATCCCAAATCCCTAATTAAAACTACTCACAACTCATAATTGAAGAATCAATAGAATTGCGAAGAATAGAATTAATTGTCATTAATTAAAAAGATAGAACTTACAAATAATCCAAGGGAATTGAAGAACAAGATGGAAAAGTAGAAGAAATTTCGTCCCTAGGGCTCTCTCTAAGCCCCCCTTTAATTAGGGTTAGAGAGGTGTTATTTATAGGAAACAAAGCAATTCGGGTTGAATTAGGAAACAAGGAAATTCGCACTTAAATTAGGAAACAAAAACGGGGCACGCACGGATTGGGTAAAACGTCCGAATTTGACTTTACTTCCTTCTTAAAAGTTGTATACAATGAAGTCCTCTATCCACCCCAATTTTCCGAATTGGATTTGAATCATCCAATCAACAGATATGAATAAAATGGTGGAATGTCTCATTCTGAAATCGCAACAGGAATCATCTGACTTCGTCGTCTGTTTTCACATTCTTCCTATCAGATTCTCGGAAAGGTGTCTTCGCATTATTTGTAGCCTTTGAAGTTGGATTTCATATGGAACTTGAAACGTGTACATTGGATGTCTCTACAAGGAGATATGCTTGAATGATTAACAGAAGGTCATCCTGATCGTCATTTTCAAGCTCTATTTGTCTTCTTTTGATCCCGTAGCCAATCCTAGAGCTCTTTTATCTTCAACTCTTCATCGTAAACCTCCCGGTGAACTCCAAAGCTCTCAAATCAATCTCTAATGTTTCTCAACTCGTCCCGATTGCTTCTCAAGCGCCGGTGTTGGTGTCTAAAATCCTGATTTTGACTCCAAATGACACAAAACTCGAACCAACGCCCGGTAAACATAACTTGAGTTAAAATTGAGACTTGCAACACCTTAAAGCTAGGAAAACTATCAAAATGCAACCCCAACACGCATCAAATACGTGTTGTAATATGTATTTATCAAGGACACAATAAACAAGTAGTCCACCTTAAAGAAAAACATGTGTTTGTGGAAAGTGACAAATTTTAAAATTCCATTCTCACATGTAATGGCAGTATGTAGACAGTTAGGACTTGATATTTGGCAGTACATTGAAGAGTACTACACCATTAAGAACTACGCCCAAACTTGGGCGTCTCAGTTTACTGTCCGAGATGGATATCAAAGAAGGCAAGTACTTCTATTATTACTGCTTGTTTTCATGGTCTAACAGGTCGAATGATATATTGACAATGGGGTGATTAGGAACCATTAGATGCTCACTGATTTATAGTAAACCACATTTATTTATATTGTACAATGCATATTTATCATATACGAAGTATAAATATATACGAAGTATGTCATATAGTCACACAGTTTTACATCCATCTCATTTCTAAATTCTAATTCAGGTGGACTGTGGTCGCCCATTCTTCATGAGGGATCGGAGTAAACTGAGATGCCCAAGTTGGGGCATAGTTCTTAATGGTGTAGTACTCTTCAATGTATGGTCAAATATCAAATCCTAACTGTCCGCGTACCGCCATTACATGTGAGCATGGAATTTTAAAAATTTGAAACTTTCCACAACTGCATGTTATTTCATCAAGGTGGGCTATTTGTTTATTGTGTCCTTTTTGCATCACCACCCCATATGAGACAGTTATTACTTCACAAACTCCTTGTGCTCTATCAAACAGAACAATGTCGTGTATGTTTCCCTTCACAAACTACTTGATATCCTTGAATAGTTGCAAGAACATGTGACGTATACAAGTATCATTTAGCCAATGCATCTCCCACAAAATCTCGTCTCACAAAAAAAATTAACTAACCCATAAAAAGTTAGTTGCACACATGCTGTGATAGGCAAATTCCAAGCACCTTTAGCACACTATTAAACACCTCAGATAAGTTGGTAGTCATTATTCCATAACGCCGATCCCCATCATGAGCCAATGACCATTGAGGTAGACCGGTCTTGTCCAATGATTTGCGAGCATCTGGAATGATTTTTTCAATTTCTTTCATTATGGTATCAAACTTGCGCACTTGGTGTGCACTTCCAACTCTATAAACAAGCATTTTTAATTGTTTATTGTGAAACTTGTCATTGAAATTATTGCATGCATGTCGCAAGCAGTATCAATGATAACCCCAAGGTTCCTGCCACCTGGAATAATGATCATTTACTGCAGAACTAATTCCTTATGACGATCAGAAATCAAACAAATTCCTTGGTGTTGAGTTACTTTCTCTCTAAGACAATTAAGAAACCATTTCCAACTGTCGAAAGATTCTTCCTTAACAATAACAAATGATAGACCCCAATTGATTATTTTCGGCAACACCCATAGCTATCAACATTTTTCCTTTGTATCTCCCATTCAAATGGGTTCCATCAATAGTAATTACTGATCTGCAATATTTGAACCTCTCAATGAATTGTGTTAAAGCCCAAAAAATACGCTGAAAATTTTCCAAATTTTGATCTTGCAGCATTTCAAACTGCCACACGACAATCATGCCATTACTTTTTCAAATGCGGAAATAAATTTAGGCAAAATTCTATACGATTTTTTCCAATAACCAAACACAATTTGTATTGCCTTCTGTTTAGCATGTCACATCTTATTATATGAGACCACATAAGAGAACTTACCCTTCGAAATCTCTGTTAGGGCTGCCACTGTAATAGAAGACTCTATTTTGATTTGATTTTCAACTTCTCGTGCTAACAAGTTGGAGTCTAACAATGGGTGATCACGACTCAAACATTTTTACACGCTTTGATGTGGGCCATCATATTTAGTGATTTCAAAAAACTGATAGGGATTTGCGCTTGCATGGTCAAAGCGTCCAACCGCAACCACCTTCCTTTTGTTTTGTACACTTCAATAACCACATATTTTTTTGATTTAACAATTTCATACATACGGCGCCTCTTAAGAGTGTATAGCTGCACAGCCCTTTTCAAATCAACCCTATCCTTAAAAATTATATCTTTCTTTAGCTCACCACTTGGAGTCAACTCACTAGTTGCTATAATAATGACCAGTTATTAGTCACATATTCATTAATATCATCAATATTCTTGAAGAAGGGAATCGCCTCTCCTCTTTTCTCCTCTCCTTTTTAACTCTCTCCATCTTCACTTTTCCTCGATGGGTTCCTCATCATTCTCACTGTTTGCCTCATAATGTTCATTATGCTCTATATATCCTTCTAAATCAAGTGCCTCATTATTATCAACATTCATATCAAAAAACATGGCATCACTTTCAGAACAAATCATTTCTTGGACTACATTCGTGTTAATGCTTTGTTTTTCGGTATGCATTGCAGAAAATTATTACCAACTTGAACTAGTTAACAGAGAAAATATATCACATTAAATTAATAATGAAAGTCACCTAAAAATTGATAGCACTGCAACAAAGAACATATGATTACATTATAATAAAACCCATCTAATCATTAGTTAACTTGAATCAGAACAAATCATATCTTATATTGTAGGCATGAACATATGTTTATATAATAATATAAGTCCCCTAAATGACTAATTCCACTATAGCACAAATTAAAATTATCAAAACAAGATGGTATTGAACATTTGAACGAGACTATATCATATTAGAATATAATAGGCTACTAATTTTGTTTTTTCATGAAGTATAGATTTAATAAAAAGTTCAGTACTAAACTTTATGAAGTTGTCTAGGTAAACCGAATACTTGTTTCCCCAAAACTCAGACTGGGGTCATACTAAAAAATCCAATCAAAAATTCCAAGAAACTGTTATTTTTAAGTTTAATTTCAGGTTTAATTTCAATGAAAGGAGTGAGAAAAGAGAAATGTATCTCTGGATTTCATATTAAGCTTATAAAAATTCGGTTGTAATCTCTGAAAGAAGAGACTAAGCGATAACCTGAAGTAGAGGTGTCTGGTGTGGTGACGTTGAGGCCAGTGGAACTTCTGAAGCTGATGGCGGAGGATGAAGTGCATGGGTGCCGATTTAAATCGCAAGAAACTCGCGAAGCCGGTGCTAGTTATTGAAAGAAAGAAATGGCAATGGCCGCAACTTGAACAGTACGGCATAACGATGGAAGAGCGTTGATGGAATGGTGATAATTAAAATGAAGGAGGGTTTAGTTTAATTAAAGATGTCCGACACAATACTAATAATGATATTTTTTAATATGAGAGTGTATTAAGAAATGTTGGTGTAGTGGACTAGATTGTGAATTTTAATTGGATGAACGTACATTCAATTCCTGGTAGCTTATTTTTTTATGAGACATGTATATGCAATGACATGGACCGGTGATGTAGCGGATTAATGACGTGGAAATGCAATTTCACTCGAGCGCTGATATGACACACTGACATGGAAAAAATAACCCTTCTTGGGGGTAAGATTGCATACAGGGATAAAATTGCGTACATCCAACCCCTCTTACCTCACTATAGGTGGGAGCCTTTGCGGCACTGGGGTAAATGAAAATGAAACGTTTGAAATGTTGTCTCATGGACCATGAGTCATGGTACTCTTAGTTGTACACTTGTACATACAAACTTTCAAGGTGATATCATTGTACAGATATTATTATTGTTATGGATATTATTTTGTTGGTCCCTTTGCTTTTAAATATTTTAATTTATTTTTATTTTCTAAGTTAGTACTAGACTACTAGTAAATTAGTAATAATTAATCTAAGCGTATTTTACCAATAAGATAACAGCCAAAAAAGCTAATATAATCTATAGGTCAAGGAAAAGTATTCTAATTGATTCTTGGTATAACTGTTCACAATTCACAGTTTTATATCAACCAACTCCGAGATTTTTCCTTTTACATTACTACAACAAAATATAGACAGAAATATGATTGCATAGTCAGGATGGCTGCGGCTAAAATGCCAAAATGATTGTTTTTTTTTAATATTCCAAAATGATTATTATGCACTGCAAAGAAGGATTAGTATGCAATCAAAAGAAAAGAAATACCACCGCGGTCTTTAAACCACCCATGTTGCTGCACATTAAAAAATCACATTTTAACCCACTATTATAGTTTAGCAGGAATACTTTATGTATATCTGTTCAGATATACTCCGTAAGAATCAAACTTCAAACTGTAATTAAACCTTGGTGTTGCCATTGTAGTATTATTATACATTCATTTTTGTTGCAGATTTTTTTTAGTATTAACTAATTTTAATACTAGGGGGCAGGATGGGGGGTGTTGGGAGGATAATTGGATATGATCCGTTGGATGGATTGTATTACTCACCACCTCGGCACCTCTTCAAGCCTGGGACTGAGGTGCATATAAAGTTAGTTACACATCCTCTTCGTCAAAGTCCATGAGGAAGTCTGTTAGGTTTTCAGAGTCATCTATAGCTTCCTCCAAAGTCATGTTTGTCTTTTTTGCTTTCTTCTGCAAAATTGTTGATAAATAATTAGAAAGGCAGGTTATACATCCTTTTCCTATAGGCTACAGACTAGAAATTTCTGGGATTATTTTTCACCTTTGACTTGCCAAGCTGGGGATTAGTTTTTAGAACACTCCAATTGCGAGAGATTTTCTCCTCTTCATCTTTACCTTCAACGTCACTGTTCTCTTCATCATCCTAGAGAATTAAAAGTAGAGCACTTAACACCCAAATTTCAACTTGCCCCACTCAAGTAGAAAACATGAGTGAAAAAAAGAACTTGTAAAATGATTCTTGGATATAGAACTGACATCATTTTCAGCAATGTTGACAGCTTGTGCCATTGCTTCATCCATATCAGGGTACTGCTGAAGTAATATACCACAATCAGCCAAAAAAAATGAAATTTGAGAAAAATATAAAGAAAATAAACATATTGATAGTAACATAACAACAAAAGTTTTAAAAATGAAATGTAACCATCACAGGTGTCTAGTTCTTAAGATCTTGTGACACTTATAGTCATAAATTAAGGGTTCTGGAGGGCCAAAAGTGATACAAAATCAAAACTGAAGTATGGGAATGGTCCATTTGAAAGTTGAGGAACGAAATACTTGATAACAAAACACCAGTAGAGGTTCACTCAGATCAGACTGTTTCCAGTTGTAGGATGAAAAAGACCAGAAAACAAATAATGACTCTGAGATATTAAGAATGAAAGACAATGGAAAATAAACCTATATAATAAGGCTTGCCACTACACCAACAACCACTGTAAAGCATTATTACACAGTTTGCGGGGTAAAACCTCTATATCTTTTGTTTCTTGTTCTGCAATCATTTCCTCCAGCTCCTCTCTGGTAATTATTTTGCCATGCTGTTCAGGAACAAATCATCATTACGTCAAATATTAGATAGCAATCAAACTAGTTTTAAAAGAATTAATCCCACATTTGGCTGTATCTTCAATTTTGCCCATTTTTGTTACATGACTATTGTTTCTTGCCAATCCGTGCTCCTTCAAGTCAAATATCTGGCACCACTCGCATGATTTTAAGCACCGGAAATATAGAAGGAAGGATCACAAGCAATAGGCAATAGTCATGCACCAAAAGTGGGCAAAGCCAATGCCATGGACCAAAAGTGGTATTGGTATAATACTTGACTACTCGTAGAACAAGAAATGAAATTTATTCGTTTACAAAATGTATCAAAATTTACACTGCATCTAAGAGTGTGCATCTGTTTTTTTATCAAAAAATTAATCAAAACTATTGTGCTCACTCCTTCAATATTCTGTTACAAAATCACAGTTACTTTTTAAATGTCTTCAATCGGTAATGTTCTGCTGTTAAAAGAATAATGGACTTACAAAATTGCCAGGATGTTAATATAGATATACTTGAATTCAAAACCATCCAGCAAAATTAGTTTCATCTAGAAGAAAATACACGATAGCATCCTTGACGCCACTAACAGTTTTTCACATTCTCATTTTTAATACTCCGTAGAATTTACACATTCTGAACCACTAAAAAAAGAAAAGAAATGTGGAAAAGCTGAGAAAGTTTGATTAAAAATAAATTAATGAGGAGGAAACATAAAGCTGTTTGTGCAGCATATATATAACTACAAATCTTGTGCATTGAAAAACATTACAATCAAACATAATATTTTGAATTAATTAGAAAGCAATATAAGAAGAAATGCAATTGCACTTTATTGATACGAGTATAATTTAACAGGATGCCATATGTCAGTATGTCCTTAAAAGGGGAGAAAAGAAAAATACATCGAAAATTAAAGCTCATACCTCTTTAAGATGTGCGAGCATATCCGGGGTTGGTTCGTGAAAATTAGGCCCTCTGAAATCAACCACTCCATTTGGCTCTTGAATGTAATTTATTGTTGGATAAACAGGATCTCCACCCCATACTGAAACACAAGGTATCAGACATTCAGACGATATAAAGCGCAATGAAACCAGAAAGGAAGTTTTCACATTTATCATACTTTACAGAACAATTTGCAATAATAATTACAGCAGTATAGGCATATAAAAAGCTCTACTATGGCATAAAATTGCAAACTTGCAGCTGGAACCTCATTAGAGGCTATTTAAAATTAGAGTAATTTCTTTAGCAAAATTAGCATGCAAGGACTTTATGTGTAGAAAAAGATGCCTAAAAACCATTTATACGGAATGTCCAAAACGGCAAAACTTCACAGCCAAATTATGTTAAACTGATAGCCATGTAAGTTAACAGGACACACCGACACTTTGCAATATATATACTCTCACACACACATACACACACAACCATACACACACACACAAGAAAATGATCAAGTACGGTCCTGATGGGATCCCTGTCAGGCCTATTTCATTTTTTGCCACAATTGAAATCAATGGTCCTAATTTCTTCACTTATTAAAACCAAGTATTAGTTTTAACCTTTAAATCATTGTAAAAAAAAAATAAGAAATATAATTCAGTTATTAACAATGAATTAATCTTAAAAGTGAGAAATCGAGTGTAGGGTCTCTATCTTCGAAATATATATATAAACACATTCAAGTTATAGAGAGGGAAGGCTAAGCAATACTCTGTTTTATCTGATCATCCCGCATTCTCATGGCTAAAGGATCTCGACGGACACGGGTGTCAGTTCCCATCATGATACGGAATTCTCTATCAGTTTGATTGCAGAACATTTCAATGAGTTGTGTGTTCTCATCTTCACCAGTATCTTCAAAATGGTTTTGAACAGCTTCACGTGAAGTGTCTCTCTTCCAATCCTTGACCCACTCTGAGTAGTATGCAATTGGACCTACTTCATGAAGTCGTTCTTTTTCTGCCTGTAGTCTGTAGAACTTTGTATTTTGTTTCAGCACCCCAGTGCACATATTTCAGCAGCTTACTATGTGATCAAACAAGAAACAAAGGTTACCTTTCTTCTTTAAATATGTGTCGTCTTGCTCTATAGAGTGCACACTCCGTCAAGGTAGGATGCTCACCATAAAGCTTTATTTGCCCAGTCTCTGCCATAGCTTTTAAAAACACCTGATCACTTAAAAAAGTTGATGCTTTTCACTGTTTTCAGCATGTTAAAATGGACAGTTCGGGGGGGGGGGGGGGGGGGGGGGGGGGCTTTGAAGGGATTAATATGTGATTGTGTAACATTTAAATCACCTTTTTTAGAAACATTCTACTCATCAAGATATTAACAATGACGAAAGATACATCGACAACTTTTTCTGTTATATATCATAATGAATTTCTAGTCAAAGTCGAGAAAGTAGAGGACATATAACAAGACTATAATTCTAGTATTAGTTGTATCTTAACAGTTCTGTTTCATTTACACTAACTAGAGACCCACGCTATGTTCGGCACGCCATAAGCCAGCTAATAGGCTACTAGCTTTTCTGTTATATATCATAATGAATTTCTAGTCAAAGTCGAGAAAGTAGAGGACATATAGCAAGACTATAATTCTAGTATTAGTTGTATCTTAACAGTTCTGTTTCATTTACACTAACTAGAGACCCACGCTATGTTCGGCACGCCATAAGCCAGCTAATAGGCTACTAGCTTTAAATAGAGAGAGCTTTTCAAATAAGCTCTGTTCAGTTTTGGAGCTTATTCAATGAGTTTGGAAGTTCTTTTAGTAGCATTTTGAAGAAACTCAATGCCTTATTCATTCAAGGGCTCGTAATTTCAAAAATATTCATTTGAACATTACTTTTTGTGTTATATTTTAACATCGAAGGTAGCTTATCAGCTCTTAATTCGATTGTAAACTGAACGGTGGTTTATAAGCTATTGAACTACAGGATAGTAGTAAGCAATTAATAGAGAACCAAAACATCCAATTACGTTCATGATAAGCTCTAATGGATTTCCAATATATGATTCCCATTGTTTGGAGAATAAACTAACCGTTTCTACATCAGGGCGCCTCCTTTGCCAGCGAGACCATTGCTCCTTGTCTGGCTTTCTCCAGTTCCACCATAGCTCTTCACTTGACAGTGGATTCTCTATAGGCTTCTTTACTTTCGGATCAATGAAAGGGTGAGGGTTTCCAATTTTTTTGTCCAGTGCATACCCAGTGAGCTCTTCTTCAGGTTCAGTCTGATATGTAACATATTCGGAAGAAACATCTTTTGGTCCTTGTGATTCAGCATCTTTATTCTCTACTACTTCCACTGGATCATCTGAGGGTATACTTGCAACTGAAGGCTCAGAAGTGGGGGAAGCAGAAGCTTTGTGCTTCTTTCTTCTTCTACTTCCAGGACTCTTTCCATAAGATGGAGTTCCTGTGGAAACACCTGCTGGTTCAGGAGCTTGGGCTGCTCTAACTCTACTGATCGTGCCTTCTGGCCAGTACTCCGGCCCAGGAATGCTTGCCCGAGCACCAGACGCTGGTTCCATCTGCCCGGACGTGGAGTCAAAATAGCTGTAATATGGATAACGCTCAACTGATACAAGCTTGGATGAACCTTCCTTCTTCTCTTTATCTTTCTCATTCTCGCACTTCACAGAAAAATGTGAATGAATTTTTTTAAGCACTGGTTTTGATTGCCATACTGGGAGTGGAAACGAACCTGCAAAAGATGATGTCAGGTGGTTCCCACATACGGTGTTTGCATGTATTACCACCATTAAATCAAATCCAATGAAGCTGTAAGGGTGAAAGAAAAAATCATAGAGGCGGCAGAGAGAAGCTAGCTGTTAAGTTATGCTTGGGAGTTGCGATTGATTTCAGATCATTCATAGAATCATAGATTAGGGTTGCTTGAGCCTTGTTGTTTGCTTGGCCTGTTAGAAAATTGGCTTATCCTGTCAAAATCTTATGCGAGTATATGGCAGCTGCTTCAGTATGTATCAAATAGTCACGAAAATCGACATTTCCTTTGCCTAATCTTTTGATGCTCTTCCCAATTCGATTCAAATTTATTACCAAACACTCCGTATGTATTCGTGATTCTAAGGCTTAACCCGACCCGTCAATAAATCCAGTTAATTCAGTTTTTCTCATGTCACTTTATACGTATTCATCCAGTTAATTCAGTTTTTCTCTACAACCCAACACCATCAATCTATCCACTCAACACCTATTTTTTCAAGTAAATATATAAATATTTACTTTTTTTATTACACATCATTTATGTGATAATTTTATTTTTACCAATAATTATTATTAAAAAAGTCAAACAATTCGACGTAAAAAAATAAAAAATTTGACTTGATTTTTTTGTAAGTATCATTAGACCAACCCAATATTTTTCAAATAATCCCACTTTGCAAAAAGAAGCCCCCACCACCCTTTTCATCCGCAACTCTCAAATGAGGTCACCCACCCCTTTTTCAGCCGCAACACAGCAGCTAATTCCCACGGAGCAACCCAGTCCGTTCCTTTACTCCTCAGGTTGTCAGGCGCGTGGCATAGATGAAAGCCCAATAATTTCTCCATTGCGCAAGTCGCATCAAGGACGGAGGCAATTGCCCGCCCAGGAATAGCCTCCAAGGTTGCAGCAGTTTTTTGGGTGAAAACCTCACATTTGTGATTTTCACCCCTCCATTGCAATCAGCCTAATGGCTTCATTTAAGTAGGTACTCCTTGAACTATTCACCATAATGGAGTTTTTTCATCATTCGTGATTCTAATTACATTTGTTAAGTTGATACTGCCTGTCTCCCTCCCTCCTATCTTTCCCGATTCGGTTTATGATTTTTGACTGAAGATAAAGCAATTTGATCAATGTTCACACTCTTATTATTTTTAGTTAATAAACTTTATATATTCAGAAACTACATTAAAAAGTTTACTAATTATGATCAAAAAAATTTAAATTTGATAAAATTTGATAAATAAAGCAACAAATTAAGAATGATTTAAATTGACCATGTGAATAGTGGTTTGGAACCTTTGAATGGCACGGATGTATTACTTTTCATGTACAATGTATAGTTCTAATTAATTTTTTTACAAGTTAATTGCATGGTTAGACTCCAAATTTCCACCATTTAGGGTGACTACTCTCATCTTTCACCCTTACCATAATGGGGTTGTACCACTACAAAAGGGTGTTAACTTATTTCACCACATGAGCTGCAAATGGGTGGCGAATGAGGATATGTTAAATACACGAATTTGGATCCTCTCCGTTAAATGGAGAGTTCCATTATGAGAGAGATAGAGAAGGGAAAATGAAAGGTGGGGTATGTTGGTGAATAAGATAGAGAAAAAGGTAGAGATAGGAAGTAAAAAGGAAATTGAGAGAAAATGGAGAGAAAGAAATGGAGAGGAGCTGCACCCTAAATACACATAGTATGGGAGAAGTTTGTTTTAATGATAAAGTATTGGAGAAGTTATTCAATTAAATTTATGCACCATAAAACTTTATTATTTAAAGATGATATGAGTCATATAATAGTCTCCCTAAAAGTTCTTCCAATTGTTGGTTATAAAGTTTGACCAGCGACAAAGTTAAATGATCCCTGTGAAAACTCGGATTATTTTTAGTAAATAAAATTTACATATTCAGAAACTAAATTAAAATCGATACAAAACTTGCAAATAATAATTCAATTTTCATAAAATTTTGATATACGGAATATAAAGTAAGAGTGATTTAAGTTGATCATCAAAAAGTGAAACAGAAGTTCTTTTAGGGACAGAGGGAGTAGTAAATGTGACATGTTATGAGATAATCAGGAGATAAGAACTTTAAGGAGTCATGTATGATCGATCGTATGAGGTTGTTTTTACTTGGACCGTAATTCCTCCCAGACCAAACCAGACCAGACTAGACTAGACCAGACCAGACCAGACCAGACCAGACCAAAACAGACCAGACTAAAACAGACCAGACCAGAACAGACCAGACCATATTTTATTAATAATAATAATAATAATAATAATAATAATAATTGTTGGGATATTGATCCAGAGGCCCAAGATACCCGGCCCAAACAACGAGCCCATCACTCTATGATGAGTAGATCCAGTGAAGAATTCATACCGAACGAGGTTCGATCCCAGTAAAGGCCGGCCCAGAAAGAAGGTATACCGAACGGAGTTCGGACTATATATCTTACTTGGGCCAATTTGGCAGTGTCTTCAGCATGGTCCAACATCCCGTTCGAGCAACGGACAACCAGCAAGTGGCCAGGTGCAATTAATGCCAGATTATGACATCAGCAAGTGGAAACATGGATGACCAAGTCGGTGGAACAACAGCCAATCAACATAGAGCAGTCCATGCTCTCCATTAGTATAAATAGAAGGTTTAAAATCATTGTAAGGGTTAGCATTTCAATCCTCAGGCTCTAGAATAGCATTATTACTCTTGTTTCTTGTATTAAAGCAATTATTCTGACCTACCGATCGGGAATTTCCTTGTAATCAGACAGGTTAATTAATACAAGTGCGCTTTTGAGTATTAGTGAGTTCATATTTTATATTTGATTATACACTTTGATTCTGGTCCATTCCTGATATATCCAAAGTTCGTGTTGGGCTTTCGGATCTACGGGATTTACCTTCAACAACAACAACAACAACAACAACAACAACAATAATAATAATAATAATAATAATAATAATAATAATAATAGAATGTTTCCAATTTGCTATGAATATTTCTGATCTGATCTGATCTGATCTGAATGCTTCTGATCTGATCTGAATGTTTCTGATCTGATCTGATCTGAATGTTTCTGATCTGATCTGATCTGAATTTTTCTGATCTGATTTGATCTGAATCTTTCTGATCTAATCTGATGTGATCTGAATCTTTCTGATCTGATCTGATCTGATCTGAATAAAATAAGAATAACCAATAAGTAATAAGAATAAGACGAACAGAACAACACCTTAGTCAGATCTTTGTTAATCGATTTTTTATTAGTTATATTTTAAGAAAACCCTCAATTTACCATCCATTTACTAACTTGAGCTCCTCTGATCTTTTTAATCACTTTCTCCACACAAGCATCGTAGTTAGAGCTGTCAAACGGGCCAACCCGACCTGACCCGTAACGGGTTATGCTCTATGTGGGTTGGGTCGGGCCAGCCCGTTTAATGACAGACCACAATTTCTACAGCCCTAACCCAACCCACCTAACCCGTGGGTTAAACGGGTTGACCCGCGGGCCTATAATGTTAAAAAAATAATAAAAATAATTACTCGGAAGTATATGTTTATATTAGTAAGTAGTAACAAAGGAAATATAAGAAATCAAAATACTAAAAATTCAATACTAGTTAAGTTTAATGAAAAAATATTAAATAATAGTACTAGTTATACGAGAATTTGAAAACTATAAGAGGGTATGCGACAAAAATACTCATTTATAAAAATAAAGATCTACATAAATATTTTGATTAATTATTTGTAAATAATGACTACTAATTGTTAAATATTGTATCGAACTTCACATAAAATATAAGTTTCAACATTTTATTTGAATATTTATTAAAGAAATAAATATTGTTTTGCCATGGTTGTAATTTTTTATTTGTAATTATAATAATATTGGTAGTAAAAGGACAATATTTAAGATAATAAAATTCAAAACTATATTTTTGTATTTTGGCCCGCGGGCCAACCCGCAACCCGGTGGGCCAACCTACTTAAACCCACAACCCACGTGGGTTGACCTGCGAAACCCGCGAACTAAATGGTCAGAAATTCGCAACCCTAACCCACCAATAAATGGGTTTAAACGGGTCAGCCTGCAGGTTTCGGCCCATTTTGACGGCTCTAATCATAGTTGCAAAATTAGAGCTACTTTCTTTATTTTCTTAAATATATGTGTCAAATATAAGTTACTTCCTTGTCCCAATTTGTAAGATACTTTACGGTTTATGATGTTTGACCGACAATAAAGTAAATTGATCCCTTTCAACACTCAAATTAGTTTTGGAAAATAAAATTTACATATTCAGAAACTACATTAAAACCGCTACAAAAGCTGCAAAAAATAATTCAAATTTCATAAACTTTTGTAAGTTCCAGCTCAGGTCTCCGATTTCACCCACAAAGGATGAAGAACCACCACTATAGTCTCTAAGGGGAAAGGGGCGTCAACCAGCAGACTATTTCCGGCCAAATATCTCCGGCGAACCCACAGAGGAGAAAGAGAAGCTCAGACTGATTTTGGGAATTAGGTTTCGGCCAGTTCACACACTCCAAACGGAAGCAATATGCGAATATATATATGCAGAGTACAAAGAATACAAAGATGGTAACTTACCATGGAGGTCTCACGGGAATCGCATAAGGAAAGGAGAAGCAGATTGCGCAGAATTCAAAAGGGGAGGGCTGCGAACGGGTATCTCAACCAAGAGGGTAATTGGGCTTAAGGAAATAGTGGGCCAATACCAACACAATCTCCACCTTATTGGACCATAGTGGTTTAGAGTCAAAACTCTAACACAAATTTGAGACTCATCATCGCTGGATTGCCCGAATGATCACAAAGACACATTCAGGAAAAAGGGTAAGATCACCAGGCAACTTATCCGCAATCAATGTTTAACGTGCGCTTGCACGACAACAACTTTTCGGCAGAGAGACATTTAGTCCCCATGTCAGCAGGATTAAATTCAGATGGAATTTTAATCAACTTGATATCACCTGCACTTACAATATCACGAATAAAATGAAATCTAACATCAATATGCTTAGTTCTATCATGAAAAACAGGGTTTTTGCACAGTTGAATAGCAGATTGACTATCAGAAAACACACAAATGTCCTGCTTAAGACTACCAATCTCCGTTAGGAGACGTTTAAGCCAAATGGCTTCCTTAAACGCTTCGGTAGCGGCCACATTCTCGGACTCAGTAGTGGATAGGGCAACAATGGGTTG
Organism: Cuscuta europaea; assembly: GCA_945859875.1. Taxonomy (NCBI): domain Eukaryota; kingdom Viridiplantae; phylum Streptophyta; class Magnoliopsida; order Solanales; family Convolvulaceae; genus Cuscuta; species Cuscuta europaea. Next base: position 8,158,414 of record CAMAPE010000057.1, read on the forward strand.
AAGTTGAGACTTCCAACTAATGCACGACCCGCAAAGAGTAAACACATAAGAGGTAGTGGATTTCCTATTGTCTCTATCGTTAGCAAAATTCGAATCCACATACCCACTCAACTTAACACCCTCAGAACACCTAGTGAAAACCAACCCATGATTAACTGTAGATTTCAAGTACCTAAGCAACCACTTAAGAGCATTCCAATGAGGCAAACCAGGATTAGACATATACCTACTCAAACAACTAACAACATAGGCAATGTCGGGTCTAGTACTCACCATGAGGTACATCATAGACCCAATAGCATTGGAATAAGGCACAGATTTCATTTTAGCAATTTCAGGAGTAGTCTTGGGGGACTGATCCTTATATAACACAAAGTGGGACGCCATAGGAATAGAGACGGTAGTAGCAGAATGCATGTTATATTTACTCAAAATCTTTTCAATGTATGAAATCTGATTGAGTACTAATATACGCTTACTCCTATCCCTAACAATGTTAATGCCTAGGATCCTCTTGGCATCACCTAGGTCTTTCATTACAAAGTTCTCACTGAGACGCTTTTGCACACCTTTAATGGCGTCACCCGAAGGACTAACAATCAACATGTCATCCACATAAAGCAATAAAAATACAGGCACAGAAGAAGTATTTTTAAAGTATAGGCAATGGTCACACTCGGACTTGTGAAATTTCAAAGATGACATGCACTGGTCAAATTTGATATTCCACTGCCTCGGGGACTGCTTCAGGCCGTACAAGGCCTTCCTAAGCAAAAAACACATGATTACTCTTCATGGGATCCACAAAGCCCTCAGGCTGGGTCATATAGATTTTCTTGTCTAAATCACCATGCAAGAAAGCAGTGGTGACGTCCATTTGCTTCATTTCCCAATCATTATGAGCAACAAGAGCAAGCATCATTCTAATCGTAGTGAATTTAACAACAGGAGCAAAGATTTCAGCATAAGGTTGATTAAATAAATTTTTTATCTGTGCTTGTACGAAAGAACAAGGAGATTGTACTCGAGCCTTGTGTTCATTGGTCTTCTCGGCTTGTTCGTGCTAGTTGCTTCGTACGGTACGAAAGAACAAGGAGATTGTACCCGAGCTTTGTGTTCATTGGTCTTCTCGGTTTGTTCGTGCTAGTTGCTTCGTACCGGTTGATAGCCTGATAAATTTTTATTTACTCTCTTGCGTGTTGTGCTTGCTTTTCGGTTAATATGGCTGTCAATCAATATGGCATGCTTCCATTTAACGGAAAGACAGATTTTGATATCTAGAAACAGAAAATCAAATGCGTATTGATCCAACAGAAAGTCTATAGAGTTGTGACCGGTCTCTATTTAGACTCTGAGGATGCTGCCAAGCGCGTTAAAATGAATGAAACTGCTTGTTCCTCTATTTACCTAAACCTTTCTGATTCAGTGCTCAGGAAGGTGGGTATTATAGATTCTGCTAAAGAGTTGTGGGACAAGTTAGATAAGTTGTATACCGATACTTCTTTGCCTGGTAAATTGTATTTGCTTGAGAAGTTCTTTAGATTTAGGCTTGACCTGACTAAAGACATATATGAGAACCTAGATGTGTTTAACAAGCTTATTCAGAACATTAAGCAAGCCGGTGAAATAGTGGGTCAATACCAACAATTTTTAATATATAAAATAAAAGATTAAGAGTGATTTATGTTGACCAAGTGAATTAGTAAATGTATCTTAAAATTTGAGACTGAGAGAGTATATAACTATGTCTTACATTATATGTAGTACAAAATTATGGAACAGGAGACACAAAATTGGTCGATGGATCTGTAGGACAGACTGGAAAGTTACGCTTAACGACTCAAGTGCCCAACGCCCCTAACATGCTTGCTTGCCTCGCTACCATGAACTCACACATTCAAATATTCAATTACATTGGTTGGGTGCACAAACAAAATACATATCTATATATATTAATATTAACTAGTACGGTACCCGTGCGATGCACGGATACAAATTTTCTTTTATGATAAGTTGATTAGGAATAACAAAAAAAAAAATCAATGTGACCATCTAGTAAAGGTGTAAACACATTTTCTTAAATAAAATGAAAAAAGAAATTACCACTTATCGTAAGATACCAGGAGAGCTTGTTTATTTTGGACTTAAATGAGCTGAATAGAAACATTGACTTAATCATACGGTTATATACTTGTATTTACTTTGGACTTAATTTAATATATGACTTATTCACTTGGTCAATTTACTACTTATTCATTCAGCTTCAATTTCACACTCCTTACCGTTCAGACCAGGTGAATGCCTTCTTTAACCCTGCCATCTTGCGACAAACAGCAGTCGGCTACAAACCTGCGCTACACACCTGGGAAAGTCGCCGACTTGAGCAACGAAGCTTTCACGAAACCAACGAAGAAGAACCTCAAGCCCTAACTTCTTCATCTCAGTATCCCTCTGATTTTACATCTTTTGTTCTAGTTTTTGTCCTTATCCTCGATCTGGGTGTTGACCTTCTAAACAATCTACTTCGTACTTCCCATAGATTAACCTTATGTTAATCTACTTTTGGGAGTTTTTTTTATTGATGTTGGTATATACAGTGAATTTTTTGTCTTCTGAACATTGATTAGTGATTTTGATTTTTTTTTATCATTTTCCCCAATTTGAGGCAGATTTTATCTTTGTGACCATAGTGCTATTTTACCTCATTATGTGGAAGTAGAGTTTTATGCTTGATTTAGACCTTTTATAAACCTTTTAGGGACATGAGCATCTGTTGAATTGCTAACATCTGTTTTCATTCTCTTATGCTTCTCTGGTTTGCCCCTTTCCAACACACTCAAAGCCATTGTTTGGTTGGAAACCTGATGGCATGATCTTAATCGATCTCCCTCAGACCCTCACCATTTTGAGTACCCATTTTATAACTCATTTCATTGAGTCCGCAATAGTTTCAGTTATAATGCTATAAAATTATGCAAATGAAGTGAAAAAAATTTGTCTGCTTTAAAGATTTAAGTATGGAAAAAATATTATTTTGAAAAGTATGCAATCAAGTTCATAGTATTATTATTCTCATGCATGTAAAATTATTGTTCAAAACAATAATGAAAGTAAGTAGACGGTATATATTCAACTCTTGTTCCAAATAGGAGGGTTATTTGGTCATTTCACGTGATTCAGACTTCTCATTCAGTTCACTTAGTAAACAGTTTGTTGTCTCAGTGTCACTTATTCCAGACAGACAGCTTAATGCAGATAGACGTCTTAATCCATTCAGGACTTAATGGAAAAATAAGTAAACAACCCCTAAGTTGGTAAAAGCGGATTTTTCTTCTTCTTAGTAACTCAATCATTAATGGAATACGTTTCTTGCATCAATTTTTTTCATGTTAATAAATCACTTACGGAGTATTTTATAATATGAACAGTTATTTAAATATATGTTTTACGTGTTTCTAAATTGCATTCATTTCATTTTCTTAATTCCCTAGCCTTTGGTGTTTTATGTTGATTGAAATGGGCAAAAGAGAATATTGAATCTTGAAAGGCAACAAATTTTAAAAAATTTAAAGAACTTCTACGGAATCAAAATAACGTGTACATCTTGAATGCTTTAGGAATTTCTATATTAGGAATTATGAACTTCTACTTTAGGAGAGTATTTGAAGTTAAATTTTTAAAAGTAAATGAATTCAATCTTATGAAAGTTTTCATACAACGGTGACCCATTTTTTTAATCAAACAAAAAGTAGGCCATCTAATCTAATCCAGAAAAATATAAATGGGTAGGATTGACATTGAAAACATGGAAAGTACAGCATGCATACATGAAATCAACTTGTTACTGAACATGAAACACCTTTACATAGACGTACCATGCATGCATGCATGTATATGATCTCATCAATTTTCCCCAGCCTAGTTATGTATTTATGCATCTTCATGATTATACTCATGACAAACATCCTTTTTCTAATGCCGCCGGCGCCCTACAAAAAAATTAACATATACATAAACATCTTACATGATTATATTCTGATTTTTGAATATAGCACCTACGAGGTAACGGGGATCGACCATTTGCTCAGAAGTTTAAAGCTTTATTAGTAGTAATTTTCCATGGTGGAAGAAGCAATTCTGCATAACCAAAATGTCTTATATGTAGCAATGTAATATACGGCCAATATATATACAGGCTTCAAGCGGGTTCTTTTTTGACAAAATATGTGCTAGCAGTTGATCCAGGTTCTTAACTACCCACAAATGGTATCAGTTATTTAATGGAGTACGTAGTATGATAAAACTGAATATAGCATGTGTCATGTGATGCGCACATGATTGAAAGAGCGGGAACAGTTATATTTAGCCGGTTCCATTGTTAAATATATAAAGATTGAACTAAAGCACGAATTTCTAAAGCCCTACAGAGTAGCATTCTTTCAACCACTTCTTCACCTTTCCAAAGCACGAATACTACTCCATGCTTTCACCATCAAAAGTTAGTTCATTCCTCTCAAACTAATCTTTCTCCCTGTTAATCTAAGTTAATACTGTATTGATTCCGTTGTGGTTCGTTTTTCTATAGTTCAATTTGGGGGTGTTTAAAGTATGAGTTAATCAGTTTCTAATGGTTGTATTGATTTCGATTTTGTAGGGCTGGAATAAATTTTGGTCTTTCATGAAGTTGAAGACAGACTAAAGAGAAAGCTAACCCAAGAAGACTTGAGGTAACCGCTGCCTAGCCCTCAATTTTCCATCTCCTAACGCCACTCCCATACACAATGTTTCTTGTGCTATATATTTGATGATTAAAAATATTATATGCTTATGGCCGCCTGCTGCTTTCTTTTTTATTTGGTAATAAAAGGCTTAGCGCTTCGTACTTTTAAACATCATATTCCCACCACATTTTGATTATATATATAACTAATATACCAGCATGCTGCTTTCTTATAAAATTACAAAATGCAGTTTTGACCCTTTAATTACCGCACATGTCCCTTTATAATCTGACATTTGATGGTACGAGTATATTTCATTCTACCCAATTTTTATTGTACTGAACTCTTGTGCCATATTAATGCCTTTCGCTATTTTGGTTTTGCTTCCCACTCAGGTAATTGAAGTAAGTCTCCCGCCTACTATAAGGAATCAAATGGATTTTTTGTAACTCAGGTATTTGCTCATTTGCTTAATTTGCAGGCGTCATTTACTCCCTTAGCTTCTTATCTCCAAATTTCTTTTATTCTTTCAGGTATCCTGCTTTCATATGCACATTTGACGATGTATTATGACTTCTCGGATAGATACAAACTTTATCTGAGAAGTCTTCTATTACTATACTTGGAGTCTTGGAGAGTTCATCTCAACAAACCTCACAATTGTTTGTTAGTATTATCTCTCAAATCTATATTTTCATATTATACTCCGTATGTAACATGCCTTAACATTTATTCAGCATTTAACTTTAATTCCTCCAAGTTCTATTGAAAATCTTAAATTTGAGGCTTATGTATTATAAGTATATCTAATATTCACCATATTTTACTATTCTTTCTATTGTAGTTTATATCAGAATCTATTGATTCTCTAATGGATATGGGGGCAGCCTGCGAGATACCCGCACCCGCACGTCTGGCAACTACAAAACCATCAACGTTGCTTTCTTGACCGTGTTTGGGAGTCGTCGGAAACCGCTCCTGAACCTAGCCGGCCATTTGTGATCCTAAAAGTTAAAAAATGTGATCTTAAAATGCTTGATAAACTAAAAGTTATAAAATGTGTAAGGCAGTGCTTTGAGAATACTTTAGTTGCTCCTCTTTTTATAATTCATTTATTTTCTTTTTGGACTTCAATATTAGAATAAAATAATGACAGGTAGATGAAGTAAAATTATATTATTTGAATTTAATTTGGACTCTAAGCTGATTTCTTTTATATTTACATCACCTTAGTTAAATTTGCTCCTTTAACATACTACATCCGTCCCAAAAAAAATTCCAATCGAAGAAACTGGTCATACCGATACGAAGGGTTTGTTTTCGTTCTAATCTTACCGATAAATTGTCATTGTTTTCTTTTCTATATATTACTTGAGTATCGTAATAGAAAGAAGTGAAAAGAATCTTATTTTTTGTTAGTCCTTTAATTATGATGAACAGTGAGAACTAAAAGTTTAATTTGAGTGTAAAAATAGATGATTATATAGTTGAGTTTAGTTTAGTTTATATACATGTTTAGTTAAATAGTAGAGTTTCCTTTTATAAAGTCCAATTTTGTACTCCCTTCGTCCCTTAAAATTTTCCCATCTTTCCTTTTTGGGACGTCCCAAAAAACGTTGTCACTTTCCCTTTAAATCAATAATTTGTGGTTCCTGTTATTTCTCTCTCCTCTGTACAAACCTCAATCACATACTTTTTACTTTATTATTTTCCGTGCCGGTCAAACTTGACAAAGTTTTAAGGGACGAAGGTAGTATTATGTAACACGTTAGACATTGTTAACTAAATGTAATTTTTCTTGCACTTTCGACCCTGATTTAAAAACTTTAGATTAGAAGAGGTGAAAATGCACTTTTTGTACCTCAATCCATACTCATTTCTTTCTTTCTTTTAGGTATAGTTCCTTTTCTTGAATATTTTCTTGAATATCTTATATCCCTGGGCTAAGACTTTAAACCATAATTTTTTATGTCGGTGTTCATTGATATGAGAAACCACATTAAATCCATCGCAAAGCAAATCCAAAATCGCGCATTTGATATTTTCCTTCATACAACATCTCGATGGTAGTTTGTATAGTCAATAGCTTTTTGGGTAATTTGTATACTTAAAATACTCAATAGGTTTTTTGTTGGTTACATCTGTAGTTCATGCCTATTAAAATGTATTCTAGAAAAGACTAGAAGCCTTTTTTGCTTCCATCTATTTATGGATGGACCCGGACCGGGCCGGGCCCGGCCGGGCTTTTTTTTGCAATTCCTTGGGCCCGGAACCGGCATGGGTTGCTACCGGGTCCGGGCCTAACCGGGCCGGGCCGGGGCCCGGTTCAATGCTTAATTTTTTTTTTTGATTTCTTGTTATCCCCCGACCCCCCCCCCCCCTCACCCCACCCCCAAACCTCCCCAAAACACCCAGCCCAACCCTAGGAAAAGAAAAAAAATTGAAAAAACAAAAAAAAATTGACCCGGGCCCGGCCCGAACCGCCCGGCCCGGTTCGCCCAAAACTGGGCCTGAGCCCGGCCCGCTCGGGCTGGTTCGCCCAAAACTGGGCCTGAGCCCGGCCCGCCCGGCCCGCCCACACGGACTAAAAGCTCGGAACCGGCCAACCGGGCCCGGTCCGGTCCGGACCCGCACAGTAGCGGGCCGATCCGGTTCGGCCCGGCCCAGTCCATCCCTACATCTATTCATAGGAGATCAGTTCATAGGAGAAGTTTTGATGATGAGATTAGTTGCTAACTTTGAGTAAAATATTCATACCGAGTCACCACATGGCTCCACACCATTCCTTTATTTGATTAGAGAGATTTTTTCGCCAATTAATTGAGATCTTCATAAGAGTTTCATGCACACTAACAAAATATCATGCTCACATAATGGTATTCTCTAGAAATTTCTGAAGATAGGGTTTTCTTACTTTGATGCATTTCTTTAATTGCTTGGGAAACTTAATAGCAATAGTGTGACTGGATTTGCATTATGCTCTTGATTGTGGTTCATATACATGACCTATAGATGTTCAAAGTTTATGACTACCTTTTAAGATTTTTTATTTCCTTCAATTTTTGGATTGTAGGCGCTTATGTGCAAAATGAAATTTCTCTTTCAAACTGATTCTAGATCTACAAAATATGCACGAATTACCAACGGTAACAACTTTGGCTAGGACTCTAGGCACTTGCTTAATTGTTGTCTTTTTCTAAATAGAAAAACTTGCAATTATGTTATGTCAACGGCAAGTGATTGTCAAGTTGGGTTCGATTTAGATCAATCGGCTGTTGATGGGAGGAGGCAAGCTTCACACTCATTCATTGTTGCAGCTGGAGTATTCTCTTTCTCGAGACAATGTGGAAATGAAGATTTATATAGGGAGTTCTACCATTGTGAATGTGTATGTCAATTATGTTGAGATGTTAAATACTATTGCCAATGAAAATTATTTATGTACACTTGCATAAGCCTTTGAGCTACTTGATAACTTCGTAGGTAATTTGTTAGTTTGTTATCCCGTGCAATGATGCAACGCACGGGTAAAAAACTAGTTTGTCATGATTGGAATTATAAAATGTTGAGTTGAATATTTCATTTACAAATTTATGTTTTTTTTCAACAAGACTGAATTAGAGAGCAATGATCCTACTTGAGTAATATATGGATAAAAGAAATAAATACATCACAAAAGAAAACAAGATAATGAAATTAAAATACATATAATCCGAAACTGAGCTTCAAATGTATAACATTAGGGACGTTTTTTAAATGCAGATATTAAATTGTTCCACCACATCCTATTGATCAATCCTCACCGGTCAGTAATATTTCAGCATACAAAAAGGGGATGGAGCCATGGAGGGAGTGTGCCTTCTGCTAACTAAACTTGAATGTATACTTTCCAAACTGGCCTTTACCAATACATTGCAGAAGTGGTGTTGAATGCAGATGCTTGAACAGCACATCAGATAGTCATCACCTAGGCTTAGTAACTCTCTGGATGACGGGGAAGATGGAGTGTGTTAGATTTATTTTCACATGCTAAATGACAAAAAAAAACGAAAAAAAAAACGTACTGTTGGCACATTAATGGGTCGGCGTTGTCTATTTGGCACAGCATCTGATTCAGATATCAATTCTGGGCTACTCAACTTATGAAACATCTCCAATGCTCTTGTGACAAATGGACGCACCACGTTTGCTTCCATTGCAGATAGATTTTTTAGCTGCAAAAGCATGAAATTATATGTAGTAATGTAATAATAAAAACAAAAAATAGCATAAACTTTAACTACTCCACATTACATACCACTACTAAGACTAACTCAATGAGCAATAAATATTCAGCATTTTTCTTTCTTATAGCAAGGACCCAAGGACATTTGTTGTTGTTGTGTATAGTAAGGGCCCAAGGACATATGGCTCATTTAGTAAATGTTATTTGACTGAAATGGCTTAACCTGCCGAAATTACTGAAATGAAAAACAATTGGTAAAATCAGTTTCAGCCAAATAAGTAAGTCACAGGATTGTTTATTGTGCTTATGCTACTTATTTTTGCTGCTTATTCTGACAGAATAAGCCCATTGTTGTTACCAAACAGGAGCAGTAGTATTTTTTTGTCAGTCCCTATTTTGGAAAGACATACCCTCAGTGCAAAAGTACGCTCCTTAGATATAATCTCGAGGCCAGTCCCTATTTTGTGGAATCGTACATCCTTTATATCCTCAATTAATGATCTCACCTATCAGAAGACAAATGCTTGAAATTTCTGGGGCAAGAAAACGTGTAGAAAAAAGGAAATTTAGACTGACACTAAATGAGAGTGGACTTACCATATATACATCTTGTATGTCCTCACGAGCACTACCATAGGCATACATTTTAACATCAGCAACATAGACCATTACCCAAGAATGGCATACATTTTGACATACATACTCATACTATATACTTACTGAAAAAAGTACGGAGTATATACTTACTGATCAAAGAGAAGTCTTGAAATTTCAACATAATGAAATGGTAATAACTGGAACCCTTCAGAATCTCTTTCTGCTTCCAAGACCTGTGTTAACTTTTCTACACAACATAAAAATTAGTACCAATCCATGAATAGGAATAAGTGTGAAGAAACCTCAACTATTAAGATCCGTAGTATATAAACCCTTGCAATAACTACCAAATTTGACAAGCACATTATATAACTCACCAACTGACATCCATTCAGGAGGCCTGATAGTGCATTTCCCTCTCTTCTTCAGGGCCACTGCTAGCCACAGTGGAACCTGTACAGCTATTTGTGGGTGAAAAGGGCCAAAATCTCCCTGTCATCAACTCAATAAAAAATGCAAAACTCAGATTACAAGGTACAAATATACCAATATAATTTATAATTGAAGATAAGAGTAAATACTTACACAGATCAAATTTAGGGTTTCCATTCTCATGTTGGGCACAATTTCAACCATTTCATCCTCTGCAAGAAACTCTAGCTGAAAAATTTAGCAACCAACCATAATTGATTTCAAAAACTGAATAAGCAGTTCCAAAAAACAATATTTGATACGTATATTAACACAACCTCAGCAGCTGAAATGGCAGATGATGGTGGATCAGATAGGTTGGCCATTCCTTTAAACCTGAAGATATGAAGTCGTGCTCCTTTGATGCATTTGAAGGAACTGCCGTACAAACGGTGTAAGCAAGCCCACACTTATTCTTTAGAAATGCAACCTGGCAATGTAAATTGACAATTCAGAGTAACCACATTTGAAAAAAATGCAAAACATAAACCGAATTGCATATGGTCCGGTTCAGTGTGGTTCAGTTTGGCTGTTTAACAGAACCAAATGCCGGATCCTACTAGCGGTGGGTTTGGTTCATTCAGCTCAGTTTTGAACAAATACCAAACCAAAGTTAAAAAACAGTTTGGTTGTTTTTTTCTTTAAAATTTAAAATCACGGTTTAATTCGGTCTAGTTTTGGGTTTCACTGTTTTTTGCAAAATAATATTACCATTTTTAAAAAAGACACAGTAATTGCAAAACAAAAACAAAAAACAAACCTCCACTATACAAAAACTAATGGTAATATAATATCAAACTAAAACAAGATAAGAAGAAGAAGAAGAAGAAATAAACATCTAAACTACATATCAACCAACCATATAGACACAATTTGTTTTAGAATAATAAACGCATAAGTTTATTTTTGCAACATATATAGTCTTGTCATTTTTTCCATCATTTGCAATGGAGCCAAAGATTCATTATTTTTTGGCTTGAGATTATGATGAAATAAAGCAAAATGGCTCACTAAACTGTCTGCGCTTCTTTGTTATGGAGCAGCAGTCAGTCCATGCAATTTTGGACGCGATTTTCACTATGGGTCATCCGGAAACAGTCTCTGTGCTTTAGTACAGGGGTAAGACTGCGTACATCCGACCCCTCCTTACCCCACCGTAAGTGGGAGCCTTTGCGGCACTGGGCTAAATGAAAATGATATAGTCTTGTCATCAAAAAAGGGAAAGTTAACAAACTTTTGTTTCTAAACTTCAGTCTCAGACCAGACTTGGGCAGCTATAAAATATAGCTCTACCAGACCCGACCAGTTCAGAGTTCAGACCATATCAGTATATCAGAGTAGACCAGGCCAGTTGATTTCAATTCAATTAAAAACATTCTAAAATTTTAGGACTAGAAAATTGAGGACTAATGAGGGATATTAGAATTAATGCTTGATGGTCAATAAGTAAAACTAGAGGTGTAAATGAGCCAAGCCGTTCACGAGCTGCTCGTGGATCCATCGGGAAAAGCTCGAGTTCGGCTCGACTTGAATAGTTAACCAGCTCAACTCAAGCCTATTTATTTTAGGCTTGTGGCTCGCGAGTTCGTTCGCGAGCTTTTGTGTCATATTTTATATTATGTATATAATAATTATATACTCCGTATGTAATAATTATATATATACTTTTTTTGGAACATGTATTCTAATTTAGGACTATTCCATTCTCAATACTTATCACAACGTATATTATAATAGTAATAATTACAAAAATAATAATATGTACATAGTATTATTATTATAACCATAATCTGTAATAATTATAATATGTTTCCGTATACTTATTGACGGTAAAATAAAGAATTAAAATGTCGGTAAAAGAGATATAAACTAAAAATGAGAATGAATAAGTACACATATTATATGTTTGCTCTAGTTTGAACATCTTATTCAAGTTCAAACCTATAAAAATTAATTAGCGAAACTCAATTCGAGCTTGAACCGAGCTCGAATTGAGATCGAGTCGAGCTCAGCTCGAGTGCGAGCCCGAATTATTTAACTCGTCCAAGCTCGAGATCGAGTTCGAGCTCATAAATTTTTATCACACTCAAGCTCAAGCTCAAGCATACCCACGTTCGAGCTCGGTTCAGCTCGTTTGAACACCCAAGTAAAACAACATATTTTTAATAGTTTGGTTTATTCGCTTTGGTTGTAGAGGTAAAGCCCTAAACCTAAAATGTAAAGCTATGGTTCAATTCAGTTCGTTGGGTTTCAGTTTTTTTCTTTCTCGGTTTTCGATTCTTAGTTTCACATACCTGCCCTAACCCCCTAGTTATATCCTTCATATTACCAATCCTATCTAAACCAAATACAAATGTAAAAAATCAAATCCTTTCAATATAATTTTCAGTTAAAATACTCCCTCTGTAGTCTGTCCCAGTTGAGCCAACTTAGTTTGCACGTGAAATAGAGAGTAAAAGGTGAGAAAACTAATATTAACACGAACTTTAAAAAGAAATGAAAAAGGAGAGAATACTTATTTTTCAAAATTCCATACAAAATAAAATGTCAATTTCCAGAGGTGAAACGAGATTCTAGGTAGGAACAATATTATAAGGAGAAAGATCGAACCGGAGGAGATACATGGGCACAGAGTCCAAAACCAGGGGCGTCCCAGAAGCTGAGAAGCAGAAGCCGGTTAGGCGGAGTCCAGATAAGCAGACTAGGAGGCTAGGAGTAGGCGAGCAGCACTCAGCAGCGGCCAGCGGCGGGAGGAGGCACGAAGGGCCGTGCGGCGTCCGGCGATGCGAGCGGTGTTGCGTTCCTCGCTGACTTGGCGTCCGACCTCTGCTGCGTGTTTTTGCGTTTTTCTTCCGTTCATCCTTTGGTTCTTCCAGTTATTGGATTGGGCAATGCACAATAGAGAATGGCTGCACTGGGCCAGACTGTTTTGCATTGGGCCAATTCTAATTTTTTTAAGGAGAAATTCTCATTATGCTCTTATTAGGGCTACTGACAAATCCTATAAGAGGTCGGTATCTAACCCAACATTTGGATGATTGATCCCGTCCACGTCCAGATAAACGTGGAGGGTGGTTAGGTCTACTTCTACTTATTTGGAGTACGGTTTTGGTTTTGATTAGGTCGGTATCTAACTTGACATTGGGACGATTGATCCCTTTTTGGTGTAGAAGTAGAAGTTCCTCATCACTTAGATTAAATCCTTTTAATGGGGTAGTTGGTAGAGATAATCATGACTACTTGTTATGGTTTACTACCCAAAGGTTTGGAATCCCATTTTGGGGTGCACACAATTAAGGTAATCATTTCGTTTTCAATAAAGTGGTGTACGTGGAAACCGGAATTGCGGGTGGGTTCATAAATAACAACGATTCATTGAGCTCGGGAAAGAGTCTCAAGTACTGCTTATCTTAAAAGAGATTAGGAGTGACAGTGACTATGGTTTTAAAAAGAAAATAATTATTGAGATTATTTTCAATGTGATACTCAGTACATACTAACTTAATTATAAAGTATTTTGCCAAACTTATACTATTTTGCAGGGGATTAGGTAGAACTTACTTAGTGTTATGTTAACTTTAGTTCTTTGCGTGTTCATTCCTTTACCCATTATTTGATAAGCGATGATCATGAGGCCTAATTGATGATTGCATGGCCCGAGAGCGGTCTAGAGATCCCTTAGCCGAACTTATTCTTAAATAAACACTTTATTTTTGTTGTGAACATTTAGATTAGTTTATCGTTGTTTTTTGGATTGTTTGTGTATTCGACTATGATTTAGTTGGATGTGACGGTAACACCCTTTAGTTTAAAGTCTTCCACAGTATTTCTTCAAGTTACATTATGAAGGAATAAATATTTTATTTCAAAAATATCATTGGTTTTGGGAAGGGTATTTTGGACTGTTACAATTATGCTCACAGATGAGGGGATGCCGCAGAGTTATAAAGAAGCAATCAATATATATATATATATATATATATATATATATATATATATATATAGAGAGAGAGAGAGAGAGAGAGAGTCATTCTCATGTCCAGCAGTTTTCTGTCCGAACGCCGTCCGAACAC